>CAJYYF030000074.1:0-28916 GCA_913789895.3 Seladonia tumulorum
CACACACATAAATACACACGTACATATGTTCATTGCGTTATCTCTACGGCTGGTTTTTAAATCTCGCGGGGAGAAACTAATCGAGATAACACACACACACACACACACACACAGAGTTTATATACTGCCGAAAACGAAACGATTCACGGAGAGAGAAAAATCGCTGGTTGCGAGATCGTCGCGTTTCATTGGATCGATTGGTCACTGAAAAGTAAATGGTACAGTGATCGATCGAGCCGAGGAACGACGACTAATCGGATAATGACACGACGATGCGTTGTCGAGCTTTTTCGCTGAATTTACTTAAGTTCCTTAAATGTAAAGTTCCTTAAAATTGCGTTCCCGTGATACGGAAAAAACTGTTCGCTCAATTATGTACGCCGAGTCGGTACCATTTCACTGGGCGAGTCTAAACGAACGGAGTTGACTCGAAAGGCTGTGGTCTCGGAGCACAGAATAAAGATAAAATAAAGAAGTAATGTGTAATAGTTGAACTGAATTCGGTTAAACTTCATTGATGTACCTTCAGTTCGCTCGATGGAAGCTGATTCACGACTTTCTGCATGTGTTTCTGCACCTAATTTCGAAACACCTGTGTCTCACGAATGATTTTTTTTTGTTTCGTTGTCAACGATGAAGATGATCGACTCGTTTTTTTAGACTTCCTTGGATGGTAAAGACGCGTTTAGCTTTATTATAATAACTGCGATTATAAGTTTCAGTCGTGGGTGCGAGTACAATTTACAAATGGCCTTATTGCGTTTAAAGCCCGACTTACACACCACTGGAGTGTCCAATGCGACGGAAACTATACTTCGACTTTTTTTTTTTTTACTTGGTGTTTGACGCCCGGTTTCATTTCAGTTCACCGCCAACGAAATTAAATTCTCTCTTGATTCTGTCGACTGTACGAAGACGAAAAGTATTTTCTGCCTCGCCTCAAAGTAACTCGTTGCAAACATTGCGAAACCACTGCGATGGAATATTTTTTACCATAAAGCGTATTCAATAAAATCTAATGTTTCGCACTTTTCTACGTTTTTGATACTTTCTGTACAAACTTCCAAGCTTCATTTCGCAACAATTTATTGCATACACATTGTCGTACGATTGCTTCTAAATTCATCGAGATACGCAATTCGATTTATAAGAACGGAATTTCGAAAGAATTCATAGAAAAGACAAATATTGGCACAAGTTTAACCCGTTCTTACTACTTCCGTTTCGCTGCATTTTACAAAATCAACCGTAAATAATCCGACACAGTGGTTCTGAAATTTTTTATTTCATTGATCGATAGTATGTTGTCACAGGGGCGTGGCTTCCGTATCTTATTGTATTTTGAATGTAACGACGAGAAAGAATAAGTGAACCGAGTAAAGGATTAGTTCGAGATTATTTTGAGGCGAGGTTCTATTCGTTCGGTTCCCTCGATGCTTTTGGGCTGTGATTTTACAACGCTGAACACCCGAACGAACCAGGCCTCTATCTCTCAAGCGGGGAACCTTGTATCGACAATCCAAGCCGTGAGAACTTTCAATAGACTTCGACTGACCGTTTTTCTTATTAACCCTCTCTCCGAATTTAGAGATATACGGAACTTCGGCACTCTTTAACTTAAGCGTCGCTTGCGAACGAATGTTCAGACAGAGAGAGAGAGAGAAAGTGAATGCGTGAGAAACGAGTATGCGTGCGAAAAAGAAAATTTGAGTTTCGTCGAAACGCGAGCGAGAATACGAACAAAACGACAAAAAGCGAGCGAGAGAAAGAGAGAGAGAGAGAAACAAATACTTAAAAGGGCAAATACATGGGATTTGGACGCGAAACGGGAAAAAAGAGATGAAAATTAACTGTCGTTCTTAGTGTTTTATATATAAATATATATATGTTACGTTTCAGTGTACTCTACGAATCGTATAAACGATATGATACGTATATGATAATATAATACAAATATATATATTATATACATATATATATATTATATATATATGAATGAATACATCGTTAAATGGGCTGTGGTAGAAACCTTTATATACTTTATACACCAGACGAGTCGGATCCTCTTGTTTCGTTTGTCTTTCGAGCTAAAAACTGAGAACGATATTCATCGATATTATAGTGACGAAAGTAAACCGGGGGGAAACAGAGCACGACGAAAAGAAAATAATAATAATTTAAAAAAAGAAAGAAAGAAACACAGAGAGCGATGAGAAGAGAAGGAAAACCGCGCGTACCGAATCAATGTAACGGCATCATTTTAAACAGAGACGCTTGTCGTTTTGAGTGCGTAGCCACTTTGTCCTATATTCTGTCACACAACGATTACCTTGCACAAAATGTACCTAATTACACGTAATATATTGTAGGATCCGTCTTAATGATTGTCAATAATACTGTACCTACCGTGCCCGTGGACGTGGACGCGGGTGAATTATGATATTAGGCTAATAAGGCTGTAAGGTGTAACTACGACTAGATAGAGAGAAAAAAAAACCCAGTTGCTGAAAACTGTACTGTGATGCACCTGCTTCGAAGAGCCAACCAGCGCACGACGATTATATTCGGCTTTGTTCGTATTTCGTTTTCGAGGACAGCGGTTCCCAAAAAACTTCGCGTCAATTTCTTTTGTTCGCTTCTGTAAACGCTAATGTACGGCCTTATCAACAAATCGAGGTTTAATTTTCAACGAGGCGTTCCTCGCTCTATTTTAGAAATCGACTTTGGGAACCACTGATTCTCACAGAGGGCGGACACAGACGACCTCTCGATCAGCTCTCCCTTTCTCTCGATCTGCTAGGGGAGCCGGGTGCTTTTTTTAATAACGAAACTTTCGAGAAGTCCCGCTTTTAGCTTTACAATTAAAGCCGGCGACCAGAGTGCTCGACCGCTTCGCCGCAGGTGCAAGGACGCCTATCTTTCTGACAAATTCGACAGATCCTTGTCACCGTGTCGAGCACGCTGAACGCGATTTTGATATTTCGAAGCTTTTTCTGATTTCGGCGCTTGCATCGTAGTCACGTTTAGAACGATTTTACGAACATGTTTCTTCCTGGCCTGACCGTGTTCAAGGACCTCGGGGCTCGGCTTTGTTCGCGGGCTCAGATTGCACGAACCCTTTATCAGTATTTATTGCCCCTTACTTTTTTATTTTGTAACGCAACGATCGTATTTTTTTGTTCTTTTCTTTTTGATCGCCGAGATCTCTTCCGAAAGCGAAACGTCCACGGGGTGGTGTCACCTCGCCGAGGGTATCTTCGAAGCAGCGTGCACAGATAATTGTTTATATGAATGTCATAGCCTTAGTTTCGCTAGTTGAACAGACGAACGAATGTTTAGAACCTTGCTCAATAAAGAAAATGTTAATTTCGATGTCGTGAATTATATACATACCGATGTTAATTTAAGTTCAACAACCCAGGTCGAAGCGAGGGCTGGTCATGAGCGGACGAGGCTCAAGGTTGCTCGATTAAACGAATTCTCGGACGACATCCGTCGTGTAGACGTTTTCTAGAAGTTTACGAGAATTCTTTCCAGTCGTTACGCAGACTGGAAATCCGGAACGGAACGTGTAAATCATTTGTTTGTTACTGATTCGAACGCCTTTGTTGTAGGCACATGATCTAACTGAGTCTTCGGATAATCGTCACGCTAAACTCGCGAAGGGAGTAGAGCGAGTAGAGCCGGTGGAATTGTATTTTCGAAATGGCAGATCGATCGCACGGGACCCTCGGTGACCATCATTTCGGAGACTAGCCATTTTTAAAATAGAGTTTCGGTATGTTCGCTTAGTTGTAGCGGCTGAACGGTTGCCTGTACCTGCGGCAATAAATATTGAATCATTAACAGAGCGGGTTGTTTTCCGTGTTCAATTCTATGATACATTACGAGCCGGTTTGTACTTCTCGCACTCCTCGGACGTTGATGTTTTCGTTTCGCACAACCATTCGAAATGTTCGTCTTGCTTGCGTGTCTGAAGATGTCGCATCTTCGTCGATTTTCTTTGGTCGCCGCGTGCGTTCGTTGGCCGATCCAGAAATCGTTCCCGAACGAACGAAAATGATCCACGCGACGTTGGACACACACACAGGACCACGTTTTCGTAAACGTAGAGATAAGACCTTTGAGCTTAACATGTATTCTCTCGTGGAACCGTGTATAAAACTCCTGTTTGTACCTTACTAGTTTACTATAAAACGCTATCGTAGATTACAATATAGTGGAATTGAAAGTGAGAGAGAGAGAGAGAGAGCGAGAGAGTGTGTGCGAGCAAAAGGAGAGAAAGGAGACGAGGAGAGCAAAGCGCACGCGAGCGAGAAAATGCGACGAGAGGCAAAGAGGATAAAGAATGTTTACTGTCCGTTCAACAATCCTGTTAAGTCTTTATTTTTCTGCTACGAGGTGATTAAAGATTAGTGCTAGCATCGTTAGCAGGAAGAGAAGATGCGTACAGTTGTATCATGCTTTTGCTTCGAAATGTCTCGTGGTTCTAACACGATTGCGTTGAAACGTTCCGAAACGCACGAACGACATTCTATGAAAGACTATATATATATATATATCAGCAAGGCTGGTGATTAGATTTCGGTTAGTTTCTTTTTCTTTTTTATGTTCAGCATGACAACGGTTTAGCAAATGTGTTTTACTGAAAGTGTCCTTCCTATGTACATTTACTTGTTTGTCCTCACAAATTACAAATAAATGATATCTTTCGTGTTCACGTATCACACGGGTTACTTTACTTTCGTATTACGCGCGAGACTTATTTTTGATAAAAGGTAAGTGAGATAAATTCATTTACAAAAGGAAAAAAAAATCAGTGAAAAAATAAGTCCTATGTCCTGGGTGCAATATCGGTAACGTAGGATGAAAAAATATAAATAATTTGTATCTTTTTCAAATTCTTTTTCTTGTCCGTGCATAGAAATAATTGTAATAATGTATCAACGCTCGAAAGAAATTTGAAATGACCGCCACGAAGCGCGCGATGGTGGCGCCATCTACGGTGACGAGTTTGTGAACTATTTTTCCCTATCCTGGCAATGTGTCAGACAAAGACAGAAAGAGAGAAGTAATCCTGCCTCCAAAACTTTTCTACGGGATTCCGAATCTCCCGGCAAACATGTTCTTAGGCGAACATAATGAGCAAGGAGGTATCCGACAAGGATGAACTTATACAATCCACGCAGAGAGAAAAGGATAGACACAGAGCTTCTCGAAAATCTATCGAATGAAAGGGGAAATTAATTAATACCACACTTTTCGTTAACAATTTAGAAATATCAACAGTTAGATAACATCAAATAGACCTTTAGCGACATTCGTATATAGTTTTTAGATACCTCCTTGTTCATCATATTTGCCTAATACTTACCAGGGAATTCAAAGTCCCGTAGAAAAGTTGGTGGCAGGAATAATTATTTTAGTTCGGGCATTCACCGCTAGATGTCTATAGCGTTTCAGTGCCCGTGGACGGGCTATTTTTCATAAAACAATAATTTTCCAAATTTATGGAATTCTGAGATATAGATTCGGTATGCAGAATTATTAGGAATGTTTTGAGACCAAATACATAAATTTTGGGTCACTACTTTCCGAGATATATTTAATTTTTTCTGTTTTAAAAATTCTTAATTTCACCGATTGATGCACCACCTTTTACTTCACAGCACCTGGACTGTTATTTTAATAAATATGTATTGTGCAATGCTGATCGGATTGTTTTGTATGATATACTTACCCTAGAAACTAGTGGATAATTTAAAATATTGAAAATATTGTTTTGTTACATATTAACTATTATCAGTAATTTTTATGTTGAATTTTACGTCAGGTTATGCACGTGGTGTGTCGAGAGAGTCACACGTGTTATTTATAAAGTAATTAACGTTTGTAAGAGTTGAACATTTGTAAGAGTTGAAGTAGCAGAAGGTGTATTCTATATTTTCCAATTGTAAATATTTATACATTTTCAATAATAAAGAAGATATTAGTTAATTTTCCCCGAAATTGGTTGATTACGGTTTTCTTGAAAATAGCCCGTCCACGGGCACTGAAACGCTATAGACATCTAGCGGTGAACGCCCGAACTAGAAACGCATTACAGGCATGCACTAACTGGACTAGCCTTCAGAAAATAATTAATAATTAATTAATTTGACACAAATTCGGTTCGAAAATATTATGTGGGTATGTGTAAAGGTTCAGAGTGTCATTCTAAATTATAAAAGCGCGCCTATCCAACGCAGAATATTTTTAAAAAATTATTTATTAGAAGGCCGGCCTGGCGATTGCAGCGCGACGGTGGCGCCATCTATGGTGGCGGATTTTGGAACTAATTTCCCTATCTCTGTAATGAGTAGGACAAGGACAGAGATAGTGTGCGACAAGGACAGCAGATGTCTCGCTCACCTCCTACCTTCCTGCTACCCTGGCAAATACCAGGAGAAGTATCAGGAGCACATGATGTGCAAGGAGGTATCCGCCAGGAGGTGTGCAACAAGGACAGACTTTGGAGGTTTACCAAGAGAGAGAGAAGGACAGACATAGAGCTTCGGCTTAACCTGTCAAGTTGAGGGAAAATTAACTAATATCTTCTTTATTATTGAAGATTTATAATTATTTACAATTGGAAAATATAGAATACATCTTCCGCTACTTTCACATACAATTTTTCACAGGATTTCGTCCCGAATTGAATAGTTATTAACAATTGTTCAAATACTTATCCGAAAATAAATTCAGTTAATTTGACAGGTCCCCCGTAAATAATTAATTATATAACTTTCCAGACATATTTTGTACACTTTAGTGATTAAAGAATCTAGAATGAAGTCTTGGCTACATTCCCCTTTAGGTTTTGTGTCGCTGTAATGCTTAATTAATAAGTTATTAACAATTTCTGGAGAGGAGGTATCTCGTCTGTCTCTGTCCTTGTCGCACACTCTGTCTCTCCTTGTCTTACACATTGCAGGCATTGAGTAAAGAAAGAAGCCAACGAAAATTTGTTAATAACTTGTTCACGACAATTCAAACCGGTCAACAATTGCGATAGGAATGTTGCTACAGGTCCACTCTGGTTTCTTTAATCATAAAAGAGTACTAATTGCGCCTCTAAAGTATGAAAATTAATTATTTACGGGAGACCTGTCAAACTATTTGAGGTTATAATGGAACAAGGTTTTCAATAATCGTTAATAACTATTTATTCCGAAACAAATTCCGTTACTAATCTAAACGTGAAAGTTGCCAAAGGTCTATTCTATGTTCTTCGAATGTAAATATTGATAACTTATTCCTGATTAACTAGTTATTAACGATTTTTGTTATGAACACCTGTTACATATCAGGGGATTAGCAGCGGGACAGAAAAGGAGGTGGCACGAGCGAGACATCTGCTGTCCTTGTCGCACACTCTCTCTCTCTCCTTGTCTTACTCATTACGGGTATACAGGAAGGACGTAACAACAACAAAAATGGTTAATAACTAGTTAATGAGGAATAATTCGTCAATATTTACATTCGAAGAATAGAGAATAGACCTTTGGCAACTTTCACGTTTAGTGTATTAACGGAATTTGTTTCTGAATAAATAGTTATTAACGATTATTCAAAACCTTGTTTCATTATAACCTCAAATAGTTTGACAGGTCTCCCGTAAATAATTAATTTTCATACTTTAGAGGCACAATTAGTACTCTTTTATGATTAAAGAAACCAGAGTGGACCTCTAGCAACATTCCTATATCAATTGTTGACCGGTTTAAATTGTCGTGAACATGTTATTAACAAATTTTCGGTGGCTTGTTTCTTTACCCAATGCCTGCAATGTGTAAGACAAGGAGAGACAGAGTGTGCGACAAGGACAGAGACAGACGAGATACCTCCTCTCCAGAAATTGTTAATAACTTATTAATTAAGCATTACAGCGACAGAAAACCTCAAGGGGAATGTAGCCAAGACTTCATTCTAGATTCTTTAATCCCGAAAGTGTACAAAATATGTCTGGAAAGTTATATAATTAATTATTTACGGGGGACCTGTCAAATTAACTGAATTTATTTTCGGACAAGTGTTTGAACAATTGTTAATAATTATTCAATTCGGGACGAAATCCTGTGAAAAATTGTATGTGAAAGTAGCGGAAGATGTATTCTATATTTTCCAATTGTAAATAATTATAAATCTTCAATAATAAAGAAGATATTAGTTAATTTTCCCTCAATTTGACAGGTTAAGCCGAAGCTCTATGTCTGTCCTTCTCTCTCTCTTGGTAAAACTCCTATGTCTTTCCTTGTTGCACACCTCCTGGCGGATACCTCCTTGCTCATCATGTGCTCCTGATACATCTCCTGGTATTTGCCAGGGTAGCAGAAAGGTAGGAGGTGAGCGAGACATCTGCTGTCCTTGTCGCACACTATCTCTGTCCTTGTCTTACTCATTACAGGGATAGGGAAATTAGTTCCAAAATCCGCCACCATAGATGGCGCCACCGTCGCGCTGCAATCGCCAGGCCGACCTTCTAATAAATAATTTTTTAAAAATATTCTGCGTTGGATAGGCGCGCTTTTATAATTTAGAATGAAACTCTGAACCTTTACACACACCCACATAATATTTTCGAACCGAATTCGTGTCAAATTAATTAATTATTAATTATTTTCTGAAGGCTAGTCCAGTCAGTGCATGCTTGTAATGCGTTTCTAGTTCGGGCGTTCACCGCTAGATGTCTATAGCGTTTCATTGCCCGTGGACGGGCTATTTTCAAGAAAACCATAATCAACCAATTTCAGGGAAAATTAACTAATATCTTCTTTATTGTTGATTGATTTATAAATATTTACAATTGGAAAATATAGAATACACCTTCCGCTACTTTCGCATACAATTTTTCATAGGATTTCGTCCCGAATTGAATACTTATTAACAATTCTTCAAACACTTGTCCGAAAATAAATTCAGTTAATTTGACAGGTCCCCCGTAAATAATTAATTATATAATATTCCAGACATATTTTGTACACTTTAGTGATTAAAGAATCTAGAATGAAGTCTTGGCTACATTCCTCTAGAGGTTTTGTGTCCCTGTAATGAATAATTAATAAGTTATTGCATACTCAAAAAGTCTGGTATTGCATTAAAAATCAATTCAGCATTCAAGAAATTATATCCTATTTTACAATATAGAAATAAGTTTCAGCTAGGTAGTTGTTACATCGGTATCATCCTCGATTTACATAATACATCATAAATTGACATTGGTACTCTAAACAATTCGACCCTGAAATCATATCTTCTTATAATATTAAAGTTTTACAATCCATGCCAATGGTAGTTTAGTTGACATTAACATTTCAAAGGTATATTAGATCCTGTTGACAATATCTCTGGTCACGTTTGAATATTATAAGTTTCACGCTATCTCCAACTGTTTATTATGTATGCACCTTTATCAACATTCAACGACCGATATCTTTTATATTTTTCTATATTGTTATTATGACAAACGAAGAATCTGTGTGGCAAGAATTATCAGAAATATATGCTGACCCTCCAGAAGCAAGAGACAAGTGTACGCAATGCAAGTAAGTAGGCGAATAATTTTAGGTTATATTTGGTTACTGTACTGCAATTTCTATAGCGCGTATTTTAAAAAATAATAATAGTGCAAATATCACAATGACGTACAAGTCACTGATCGTTATAAGAATTATTCTAATTTTCTAGGAGACCAGTGGCAGTTTGCTGGTGTCCGGGACTACCAAAACACGTACTCTGTCCTGCATCGAGAATAATCATTCTACAGCATCCTGCTGAAGTAAAACGTTGTTTAAGAACGGCACCAATGCTTGCTCTAGGTCTAGAACCTGGAAAGTGCATTACTTATAGGTATGTAACCAGAGGTATTATAAATGAATGCAAAAGAATACAATTGACTTGATTTTATCCCATTTCCAGGGGCAAAAAGTTTCCATTACCTAAACACGAAGAATTAATAGAAATTTTGAACGACGAGAATACTATACTACTATATCCAGCAGCTGATGCTATAGCACTCGATAAACTGACTCCTGTTGGTGTAGATGGGCAAAAGCCTTATAATCTTATCTTGTTAGACGGTACTTGGCCACAGGCAAAGGTAACGGGATGATCATATGGTACAATCCTCAGTACCTCAAATTTCAAGAGAACAGTTATCAAAGATGAATTGAAGAAGAATATGCATTATTATTTATGGAAACTTGTTTCTCAATGTTCTATAGGCAATATACCACTCGAGTCCAGCACTTTGTCTTTTAAGGGCATGCAAACTGGTTGGAGTTCCAACAAGTGAATATGTTATTAGAACACAACCAACTGAAGGATGTTTATCTACACTTGAAACCGGTGCTTTCGCGCTTTCCATCTTGGAGGGTGATCCGGAATTGAAGTATAAAATGCTTGGACCTCTGCATTATCTCTGCAAGTAAGCTCTCAAGATTATGGTATAAATTTAAAATTAATATTTATAAAATTTCCAGGTTTCAGTTAGAAAATGGTGCTGTAACTCATCAAAGCAAAGAATTTCTTATTAAGCAAAAAGCTTATCCTAAACTCATAGGACGACGGCTGGCAAAGCAACTGCGCACGTTACCTGAGGAGTCGTCGTAACATTTCCATTTTGTAGCTTGGAGTTATAGATGAAATACTAATTATACTAAACAGTTATAACACTATTACTACACTATTACTTATTACTATTTAAAGAGGTTCATCCTATAACAAATGTTTAATTTTTGATAACCGTATACCAGGGGATAGTAATTTAATAACATGTATGTTTATAAATAATGCGTCAGGTTATTTCAAAGGTTCTGATAATATATTAAAATCAAATTTTATATTTCCGTGCTGTGGCACAAAGTCGAATGACCACTGGAGAACGCTTCGTTGCGTAACGTCTGTTATGTCCCTGAATAAATGTACACCTTGTCTCGTGAATGGATCCCACAATATTCGTTTGCCGGGCTGTATTTCTTTCTTTGGTCCCGATGATACTGTAATGTCAGAGTTTAAATGCCAGTCCATCCACAAAACTACGCCGTTACACGATCCATTCCTAGATTAACAAAGAAACAAATTGTTAAAATGTATTATACACTTTTGGTAAATAGAAAATAAATAAAAGCAATCTTACTCTAGAATAGGAACTCTATCGGAGATATGTAGGTGGCTTAATTCATTAATGTTTTGCGTTAAATCGAACTGTTTAATAACAAAAGGTGAACTTAATGCTTTGGCTGGGTATTCCCATAGTGGTTGGGCTTCCACCGGACTATCACTTTTCTCGCTTGATTCCTAAAAAGAATTTTAAAAATTGTTTACCCATTAGTAGATCTATTTTGGAGCAGTTTCAGGCAATAATAGTTTATTTAGGTAAACTAGTGGAAATACTCTTTATATGTTGACTCACTTGGACAAGTACATCGAAGATCGACAAGTCGAAACCTTCACAGACACCAAGCGGAGCTCGTATTTTATGAAGATCTTTAAATTCGACAGCAACAGCTATTATTGTCGCTCCGATCGGTATCCTTTGAACACGAGACGAATACTTTGAACTGAGATACCAGAAATAAAGGTTCTCCCACGGCACGATGGAAGTGACAAAGTACGGTTCACCAAAGATTAAATTAATTTCATCTTCTGAGGGCAAATTATCCACCGATTCAACGATTCGTACTTTTTCGGATAGTTCGTTGGATTTAACAAACACCTCTATGCTTTTCCTGGATAGGAAATTTGTCTCTAAAATAAATACTTTCTTTGCTCCTAATTTAATAGCCGCGAGACTTAATAAACAACCATCCGACAAACATAAACAAACTGTATCTGAGGTAACTTTTTCTTCTAACGCTCTAATATATTTCTCATTTCGTTTCTGATCGTTTAACTGTCCTATGCGAGTTCTAGAATAAGCGAGGTGTATACCGCAACTGCAGATAGGCCTTTTTGAGTCCGGTACCACGTTTCTGAAAGTAAATGGTCATATTACGGAGTTGTTAAATGGTAAATAGTAGAAACGAAGCGTTGAAATCGGCGTACATTGATTCATTTTTCAATTCAAACCACAAGGAATATTCGTCGTGATATCCAATCAAACTGACTTCGTGATTGGCAACGACCGAGGTTTGTACAGGCAAATAATAAATAGCTTGCATCCAATGGTCCCTCCATGGTATCACATCTGCTATCTCTGTTAGGCTTAAGCCATCACGTAATTTTTTGGCCTCAGGATGCTCCCAAACAGGGGCGCAACTCAACAGAACCTATAGTAAAAAAGCTATTTAGCACTCGGTTCAGTGTATCCCTTGGCATATAATGATTACCTTATTATCCACATCCATGTTCAAGTCCCACCACATGAAAATGGCATGAACAGTGCCAGTCGCCGTTGGCTTAACACGTAAACATACCTTTTCGTCGTACAACAAAGGAGTTTTACCAGAAAAATCAAACCTGAAATGTTTATCTAACATTTCTTTATCTGTTGAGTGTGGTATGTTTCAGGAAAGGAGTTACAAACCTTTCAAGTATATACTACACATATCCCTATTGTGTTTTGGCATTAAAATTCAACAACGATCCTAACTAAATTACTTTTTAATGCTGCTTCAACACCACAAAAAAGAGACTTGTTTTCTTGTATACTATATACTCAGAAAGTTTATAATTGTTCCTTCTTAAAACATCCTGTGTATTTTTCAAGAATTGCTTTAACTCATAACATGCACCCACCTAAACAACGGCTGGGGTGGTATCAGAGGTTTAAATGCATCATGTGGAAATTGCGATAATTGTATATCATGCACGGCCGCTGCTCCAAAGCAGGACTTTACAGAATGTGGAGTGTGTAATAAATATTTGTTTTTGTCTTTAATGGGTTGTACTGTGTTCCACGCATGAACGGCAGTGCTTTCAACAGCTTGCACCCAGATTGTAGCACTGTGTGGCACAATTATGCTGTTCTCCTAGAAAAAAGAAGTAATAAGTTATGCATCACAAGTATACAAGAACTCAAACATATAATGTATATACTTCGAGTAGATTTTCATAAGCATGTCGGAATGTAGAAAGAGCTCCTTCTCCGATAAGTTCTGTATCAAACACTTCTGTGACTAGAATATTTGCTTTCTTAGGCATATCACCATCCTTCCCTACTCTTATGTTTGTAGACCGTTTTTGCAGTAGTTTGATCTTTTCTTCAAAACCATTTCTTTTAATTATTTTTGTAGCACATTCAGCCATCGATGTGAATACCTAAAAAATAATTGATAACTTCTTAACCCTTTAACAAATTTCTTACTCATAAATACAGTGATAATGAAGATTCTGAAAAAAGCCACCTCGCATGCTGTTATAGTATCAGCTCCGCATGTGGCAGCCATCATCGATAACAAACCAGTACCACTTCCTATATCAAGTACATTGGCCTCCTCACCCATTTGGTGTTTCCTCTCAATGGCAGCTTTAAGAGCAATGTAATACTTCTGATTCTGTAATTATAATAACACTGGAAACGTTATTGTATGAAGAAGGTTATTTAAATAACACTGTGTAAAACTAACTCTTTCATGATCATGTAGCATATCAGCAAACGCTGATCTAGCAATTTCTTGATGGTAATCATAATTTTCATCTTTCTCCTCCCAGGTAGTAGTACCGGTTAATGGATTTAAATATTGAGTAAAGATACTCATGTTTCGAATAGAAAACCGATTTAATGATATCCTTAACATGCACTTCTTGTGAAGTTGTTTAATTACTTAGAAAAGTACAACGTTTGAACAAGACTTTCATTTATTATACTTAGCAAATTGAATTCTATAGGTTAAGTATCACATGGAACGTTTGATAAAGAGCTTAGACGCATTCAAATTCGTTCAAGAATTATAAACAACTGTAGAATCAATTTTATCCAAAAAGAAGTGACAGTACTACGATAAAATGTAGAAACTATTGCCAATTTCGGGGTTATGGCAAATGTAAACCATAGCACGTGCGAATACGTATTATGTAGCCCCACTACGCAAGTCGCCAAATTAAGACTTGTCTCCCCACTCTATTTTCACAATGTCACGTGACTAATCCGGTACTGCCAGAGAGAGGGTAACTTTTTCCCCCTCAATCAAAGCGTGTCTGACCACAACTTGCCATATCTACTTACCCTTATAGTGTCTACTATATTAAAAGTAGAATTGTCAAGTCACGGTCAGACACGATGTCGATGTACAATTGATTGAATATCTCCCTTATTATTGATAATAGGAAATAATATCAAAGGAAATTTTGTTGTTGCGAGTAAACCATAAATACCGAAGGCTACTCGAGTTTCTTGGAGCAACTAGGTCATCAAGTTATTCAACCCTTAAGCGGACAGCTTAAATCTTGCAATCATTACCTATCGCATAGTTATCAATATATTTAAATGTAGATCTGCATTGACCCCGATAGTCCGGTTAAGGGTTGATTAAATCGACCAATTAAAATGTAGTTATAAATCCATATTCACGCACGGTATTTATTTTAACATTCAACTGACAACAATATATATATGTACAGTTTTACGTATACGTAATATAAGTGTATATATATACTCGTATTTATATGTGTATATATATATGTAAAACTGATTATATATGTATATACACATATAATTGTAACATTAGCTACCGTCCGCGTCTCAGTGTATCTTATTTATTTTATTGCACAAGCTACATCGAGGTTTGGCTATCTGGTACGATGTATCGTGAATAAAATTTAAATAACACGAATCGTCTCTGAAAACTAACTTCGTAGCCCGCACTCTCGCTCCTCGGATACACAGCCTTCTTATCTCACGCGTTAATTGAATTTTAAATATGGATGGACACCCAACTTCGTAGACACCTATCGATACCGATCGGACACCTCTAAAACAACAAACGGAAACAACGAAGTCCAATCGATGATAATTTGACTATAAAAGTTGATATTCCGTATTGTCTTCATTATATAATTTCATCATTGATTAAGCACGCAGTAGACTCTAATAGTATTATTTTATTGACACTAAATTATTTGTTTGAGCCTCGAGCGCTCGCAAACAGCTCGCTAATGTCAACAAATTCATCGAAAATATTTATAAGTTATTGTCTACGTGCGACTAGGCGTATTAAATACAAACCGATCTAAAAAAATATTTACAAATTATGGCCAGTGTGCAAACAGAATATTAAATACGAATTGATCTGACATATTTATAAATTATTTCTTACACGTGGCTAGAAAATATTAAATGCAAAGTTGTTTCACTTAACTGAACACTATGCTGAATAACATGTTACTTAGTAGCTACAAAAATACCATAGATAGCGTATATCATTTGCTTAACAGTAGTATTGTCTGGCCGAACGTCGATTCAATCAAGTAGTCGATCGACTCCTTTAGAGCTCCTTTCCTGTTTGTTCACGAAATATTTATTCTCAAACTCGTTCAGCTTCGCTTTTCTTATAATGTCTTGCATTATTTGTACTATTTATTTCCGTCGAAGGTAACTTAATTTCGTGATGTCACTTGAACTTAGTCGAGATAAAGTAAAGAGAAAAAGAGCTCTTGAATACTATCAATTAAAGAGTTTCTAAGAACTTATGTTAATCTAACGATTACGAGTACTAGTTGTACGAAGTGCCCTGCAGTTGTTAGTGCAAGTGAAATGTGTAGAATATAATTGTGGTAAATTGAATAATTCGTCTGACTCTTACTGGCTGTTTCTAGTTACAGTAAACCAAACCATTCCAATTAGTATAAAACATCCCTAGAAATGTCAGAAAAATAAAATTTTACATTCCTGCTCCGTGTCGCAATTGAAAATCAATTTCTCAGTTGTATTACTAATCGCAGAACACCTTGTACGTTATAATAATTTGGTAATTATTCTAATACAATTGTACGATACAAGACTTACGCGATAACGTTGTCGCTCGAGGCCCGAGCCAAATATTGACACGAAAAACGGAAATGCATTTTCGACATTATTGTCTGGTATTCCACAGTGTTCCGTATTTATTCCTACGAAACGCGCCATGGCGAAAGAAGGATTTGTACTATCCATTTTCCGGAGATTATTCATTTGTTGTGCACAGCAAGTCCTCGTCCGCGTTTTATTGTCGATTTACAGTTTAAAAGACACTTCAACAATTATTTACAGCTGATCTATGTTGTACGAGTAAACATAACAACACATAAGCCTAAGTAAACCATCTAACCGATCGGGGAGCAACCGAATTATTGTCGAAGGCAATCATTTAATTAATTCAATAAGAGGACCTTAGCGTACACTATCGTTAACGACTGTGTATGTATATATATATATTTTTTTTTATATTTATATGTATATGTATATATATATATGTATAATGTAGCATTATCGTTTCGTATTAAATCACTCTTATATTATCATAGTTTAGCACCTTCTTGATAAACAAAGAACGACCTATGTGAAGGTATTTTTAAAAACGAGAAGAAGGTATAGCTATAGTTAATCGAAGACAGGGATCAAATTTTTCTCGTTCTTGTAGACGGCCAATCTTTCACCTATTCCTGATATTATGAGATCGTTTTTTTTCGGTTTGTAGTATAACAGATTTGCGATCAACAATTTGTTAGAAAGGGGTAAAACACCATACCCAAAAGCGCACATACAAAATAGAGAGATCCGAAGTACAAATAGACGTGATTTGAGCGCATCTGACTATTGCTCTAGTCTTCGCTACTAGACGACTCTTTCATCGAAGGAATAGATCTGCGTTCGCATAATTCTAATCAATCGTTATTCCCAATTTAGACAGTTAGACCGATTTATAATGTAAACCCTACGAACAAAGAAATTCTACCTTATTCGCGCTATGAAATTAACCAACTTGGCGCCTTGACAAATAACTAGCCAATAATCAATATTCATCTTTCGATTCTACAAATTTTCTTTTGCCACCAATCAGGAAATATCAAGAAACGATAATGAAACCACTGAATTTCTAAAATTCAAGAAAATGTTAAAGTTATTAAGAGTACAGAAACTATTAAACTGCAAAACGAATGTTTTCCTAATTTTTGCAAAGTAGTCTACAAAAATAAGATGTTCCAAGTCGATACTACGCGATGGATTAATGATAATTGTATTTCGGACCAGCAGAAAACTTGAAAAAATGATATTTGCTATTGTACTCTTCGAGCAATCAGGTGTCAAAAGAAAACGTGCTATTCCTTCGATTCCGACGCGCCAACTTCACGATTTTATAGGCCTCTGTGAATGTGCAAGAAGTGCAGTGCAAAACATTGACCATAATGCCGGATTTTCGAATAATTAATTTCAATCGGTTCGATTGTGTTTATTGTCGCGCGATGTCTCTTCAACCTCGAGTCTTATGAAATTTGTTATTGTCCTTATATATTAGAATGCTCGCTCTCGAGCCCACGCTAAAATTGCAAATGAATCCACGCGTTTGATATATATATATCCTCGTTTTTGATATGCGTTCGTCTCAACCTTCATTTCGATATCGTTCCCGATGCCTTCGCGATCCAACTACCGATCTCATCGATCGATTCTCTCCGTTAATTGTTCTTCGTACCGTCCTCTTAGAAAATACTCCTCTCTGGATATGTAACCGTTTCGATAAATTGATTCGACGCTGTTGAAAACCATCGGTAAAACAAACGGGGCTCGGCGAATTCTAAACGCGCGTCGCAATTAATTGGCATCGATGCTTCCTTTTTGTTCTTTCTCTGTTTTTTTTTACAAATTTTGTACGTGATTTTGTATTAAATTCGAAGGAAAATACAAATCGTTCAATTTCGGAGAATCGATCAAGAGCTAGACACCTCACGAAACGGAAATTAGGTATAATGATATTCGGGAACGTCCTCGTCACGCCCATTGGACGGTTCCTACGCTATCCTTACATTTCACATAATCTGCGACCGCTAAGCGCAAAGGTATCTCGTTTCTAACTTTAACGTTATTCTAGTTCACTTTATGTATTTATTTTTTTTTTTTTTTTTTTTGGTTTCATTAATGATTTGCGATCGGTTTTAAGTTGACCTTTACGAATACGTATTGCAAATGCTAAGATGGTGTGTTACGCGTTAAATAGTTCATACATATACGATACATCTCGCGAACGTTGTTACAGTTTCACCGGTTCGAGTTCTTTAGAAAATATCTTGCAATTATCGAGTTAACTTTTCTTTTTTTTTTCTTTTTTTCACGAGCACTTCTTTTCCGTGCTTTCGATAATCCAATTGTTTCGATGGAAGAAACAACGAAATAAATGTTCTAAAACCGCACGATATCGAGATGTATTATATGTATATATGTATGTAACGTGGTTTCGTAGATTAAAAAACTGCAAGTTTCAATTCGAGACGCAAACTTCGTGCCTTTCGCTTCCCCTGCGTCGAACTTCCAGTTTCACATGCATTTCTTCGTCCTCGTCTTATTGAAAATTCCCTACATGCTCACGATATATCGACCGGATTAATATTGACATGTGTACGCGTTGTCAAACGGTTCAGAAACGCGGAAAACAGCGGACATTGCCCAAAAATTCCTTCCCGTTCTATATTCCCAAAATTTCTTTGTATCTCTTGCTGAAAGAAAACTGCTAGAAACCATTCGGCGATGATTGATGACACGCTCGCAGACCAGATTGACTACACGTATGTTTCTTCTTCATGGTAATTGACGCGATATCTTTGCACCACTCTATGGAATCCAATAACCCTTAAATGGAGCAGTATCAATTATGCAAAAATCAGCTCAAAGCCCAGAATTGACTATCCAACTATATAGACTTAAGAATAAGAAGAAGAAGAAGAAAGACTTGTAACTCGATTATAATCGTGCATACGGTGGTGGTAAATTAATTTCTGTGTGTGTGTGTGTTGCAACGAGAAGCATAAACACAAAGGCTTTTAAGCATGGATTAAAGAAGTTAGGTGAATCGTTACACTTTGAAAGTCCACTTGAGGGTTAACTGGGTCTTTGAACATCGACTTTCGAGCTACAATGTGGGCTAAGGTATCGGGGGTTGAGGCGCGTTGAAAAATGAGAGGACGCTGTTTTCCGGTCTATGAACCTTTTAAACACATAATTAGCCCAACATAGGCGACGACTACCATTCCTAGGTGAGGTCCTCGTCGTCGTCGCTGGGACCACCGGTCGGACAACAGAGTCCTTCGGATCCGTCGCTTCTTATGCAGAACAATAGTGTCTCGGCGGGCGTAACTTCGTGCGGCATAATCCCATGGAACTCTTTCAAATCCGCCGCAGGGAACCAAGCTTTCTCGTTATCTTCGATTATGAGTATTCCGAAAAATCTAGACAGGAGAATAGCCTGCTAAGAACCCTGTCAACTTTCAACCTTTCTATTCAGAAATCTATGGGGGACGAAATATCGATTTGTAACTAGTTCGGCGAACAAATAAATTATAGGCTACTTAATTGTCCAAATATTTCTGTAACTTGATTTCTAGAATAATTCAAGAATTTTCGAGTCGACGGATGTTAGCAAATTGTGACGATAACGTTAGCTACCATTCGTCGGTTAGACCATTTCAAATTGTACAAGGAGCATTTCTTGTACAGTCACGTCTGCAAAAGATAACTGGACATGGCTTGTTCTATGAAGAGGACTCTGCATCGTATTACGTTACGTTACCTGCAAATAGCGACCGCAGGAATCCAGAGAACAGATGCAAGAATAAGAATACCGATGAGGACCAGGGCCCACATTGGCCACTCGTGTCTCTCCGTGACGCCTTTGCTGGCGATCCAAGCCGGATATCCGCTACCGTCGACGATTATTTCCACGATGGAGGCGACCAGAATGCTCAACATCGCCAATGGGCTGAGATACTTCCAGCAGATCAGCCAATAAAGACCTGGACGGTTTCCGGTCATCAATTCGATATCGTCGGCGAATCTGAGGAGACAAACAAACATGAATCTGATTATTCGATATTAATACGTTCTGAATTAGTTCATAGTATTTAACCCCGTACAACATTCTGTTGATGCCACTGTGGTAACATACATAGTCTGTTACTCAATAGCGATAATAGCAATATTATCTTCATTTGCATTTAAGGAAATCAAAGTAAAAAGAAATTCTCAAACAATTTTCTGTCCTCTTCGAGAACTTCAGATTGTTAAGGGCTATAATTCACATCTAAGAATTTCTACGCACCTCTTCAAACCATACACGTAAGACACAGCGATACACTCGAAGAAGGCAATGATCAGCAAAGGAAAGTTCCCGCTGAAATTATCAAACAGCACGAACACGTAGCTGCCGGCACCATGGGCAAACGCCATTGATATCATGCAGCAGACCAGACAAATTCCACCTAATAAAATATATAATCATCATGAGAAAGACCACTCGATAAAGCATTTACTACGTACGTTCATCAAGGCAATGTAGGGATGTGAGATGTAGAGGAGGTAACGAGCTCGTGAGATAACAGCATAATTCCATCCGTCGGCGTTGACAGATGGAAACTGCTAGCTCCGTGATATGGTAATCGTGACGCAACGCAACTGACCTGTGAGAATTTCCTTGCGCAAATTCGGAAACAGCTTCATGTCCACGATACTTGTGACAACACCCTCTAAAGTACCGAATTGCGAATCGATACCCAAGGTGAACAGCATGAGGAAAAACAACACGGACCAGAATTGAGCTCCGGGAAACTGATTGATCGCTTCCGTGAAGATAATGAACGCCAATCCGGTGCCTGACGCTGACTATAATAACGAAACAGAAACTCGTGAAACCACCGAGAAGAGAAGTAGACAAATTTGGATAACATTATTCACTGACATTATCTAATTCTTTCTCGAGATCGCACTCGGGCAGCTCCGGCATGAATAAATTGTCCAGAGTTCCGTTTCCTGTTGTAATGTTTAAAAGCGAGCCAGCGATCGGAAGTTCGTCCGGTATTTTGTTCTGCCCGAAAATGCTGAGAATCGTGGCGTTCCTCTCCGACAGACATTGTTCGTACACCATGGTCGCCTTGAATCCTGCAAGCGCAGTGTTAAGCAGATCGATACGCCTTGACACGCGGTACCGATAGCTGAATAATTCGGACAATAATTCGCGAATAATTACCAATGATAGAGAACACGACAATTCCCGCGAACATCGAAGTGAAACAGTTCGTCATGCTGACCATGATAGCGTCTCGGTAGCAGTTATTGTTCACGGGATTGTAAGACGAGAACGCTATCAAACCACCGAATGCCAGGCCAAGCGAGAAAAATATTTGTGTGCCCGCTTCCAACCAGACTACCGGGTCTGCTATTTTCCACCACTGGAAAAAAGCGACATAGTTGAGAAACATCAATTTAAAAACAAATGCAGTTATTCCGTCTATACGTCATTTTATAGCTGTTGGAATACTTTTTACAAAATTATAGAAAATCTGTAAGAATTATATAATGTTACAAAATAAGGTAGAGATATATAATTGGAAGTAAAATACAGAAATAAGAAGTACGATACGATTGATTCATTAAAATTGGTATAGAACAGTTACGGAGCATTTCAAGAATTATAAAATGACCGCGTTAATTTCACGAAACAGTGATTCGAGTATTGCAGCATTACCTTCGGCATAAAAAGGTGGCGCAAACCGTCGGACATGCCCTTCAAAGTGACGCCGCGAAAGAAGAAAATGATCAGAACGATATACGGAAACGTGGCAGTCACGTACACGACCTATAAAAGACATTCAAATTGATGAAAGGTGTTTCACAACTGGAGACGAGTTAATTTGACATTCTATAGCCGACGGGCGTCGGGTGTTAAACCATCTAAAGGAATACCTTCCCTGAAGACGCGATGCCCTTGATCATGCACATATAAACGAGAATCCAAGCGATCACCAGCGCCAGCGCAATTTTCCAATTGAATAGCTCCGGGCTATTGATGTCCTTCGATATCATCAGAGTGGTCCGATACCAAAAGTATTGTGTAGGACTGCTGACCTATGGAATCAGCACCGGTTGCGGCGTAATTGTCTTCGATGATTGAAGGACTAATTGAACTTACCACACACTCCGGCTCCGGAGCGTACGAGCCATTTTGGAAATACACGTTCGGACATTCCGCCCACGGCAACTGCGATTGGAAACTCTGCCAGCCAGAAGATTCGTTTATTAGAATCACCGATGATCGATACTAACGGGTTTACTACCGCTGCTAGTGGCTCTCGATAGAAACTGCTGAACCGGTTTACTCTATTACAATTATAACCCTTCGAGATTTAGAAATATTGAGATCAATACAATTGATCGTATCGGGCATTGAAGTAAACAAAATTTTCTAAACTTAAATGTGCTTTGTTTTAAAGACACGTCGAGCAGCTTTTATCGAGATATCCTGTATCATTTTTTGGTGGGGAGTGTTCAGGAAAGATTTCAACGTTTCCTGGAGACTTACTTGAACAAAATAGAAGAGGCACCAAGCGATAATAGTGTTATAGTACAGAGCAACGTTGAAGGAAACTACGGCGCTGCTTATCCCTATGCCACCCATGTACGGAGAAACCTTTAGTAAACACAATAGACGTCTCGTGAGTATGTGAATATATTTCGATTGTTTCTATAATATTATTCCACGGCGTCGCGCGACAATCACCTGATTCCACACGCCGATAGCGCCCTTCCGTAATCTCTGGCCAATCGCCAGTTCCAGATAAAATATGGGTATGCCCTCGATAGCCAGCATCACGAAGTATGGTATTAGAAATGCACCTGTTTTTCAAAATCACATCAAAATTCATATTTTTCAATCGATCGAAGAATTTGTAATTTTGTTCTAACGGTTACTTTATTAAAATGGTTTCGTTGCAACATACCTCCGCCATTCTTTTGAGCGAGATACGGGAATCTCCAGACATTCCCGAGGCCCACTGCGTACCCGACAGTTGCTAACAGAAACGTGAGTTTGCTATCCCAATTCTCTCTCTCGTCCTCGCCGGCTTCCGGTCGAAATATCGTTTTCCCATCGTTGTTGCTGGCTTTGCTGCTCCCACCCCCGTTCCCTGGTTTGCTCTGAAATCGATTGAACAAAAAAAAAATTAACCATCTTCTCGATCCTTCTCGGATCATAAATTGTAATTAGACGAAAGGTATTTTCCGGAGAAAATGTAACAGGCTCCTGCTTGCCAGCATATGTTCTTTGAACTAAATGAACTAAATGTAAATGAACTAAAAATGTTTCGTTTTGGAGTTCAAATCGCTTCGAGTACAAAGGGCTAAAAAAGAAAATGAATATCTATTTCACTCCAGTTTGTTGCAACTCGGGTAGAAAATTTTGATTTTCCATAAAAAGATCCGCAGTCTACGTGATTACTTTCACGGAAAGTTTGTAGCAAAATTTCTTCCATATTGGCGCTAAGATTTGTTTGCGATTCATTTATTTGTGTTTACCTTTGTGTTAGGACTGGAGTCTTCAAAGGCCGCGTTCGTGGCACCGTAATTGGCAGTACTGACGTTTTTTCTGTTCTCCGCCATCAATCTCCCTCTCATCTCCTTCATTTCGAGTCTGTCGACGCTCTTTTGAGGCTTTAGATCGCGCGAGCTTTGCCGACGGACTAGGTGAGCCGTGTTCGCCATGCTTCCTTTGTTTCTGTGGTGCGAGCCACGGGTTTTCTTTCTTTGCTAGAATCAAACGGAAATGCCACACGCGCCTATGGACTCCATCCTGCTGAAATCAGTCGTTTTAAATCGTTATCAATCGGCGTGCGCTCTTGTTAACTACCCCGGCGCGGCGCGTGGCCGAATACACCTAATCTCTCGTCTACGAGTTTCTTGATAAACACACTCGGTTCTGCTTATAGCTCGATATTCGACCGCACGCGGCTACCGCAAATCAAAGATGAATTTAATCGAGAGAAACACGAAATTAAGCGAAAAAGAAAGTAACGCCGAGTTCCTTCCAGCCAGAGTAATTTGATTTCTTGTAAAACTGACTATAACTATTCGAATAATAATTTACAGGGGTTTAAATTAAATTCCCAATATTGACCACGCTGAAACTGTAATTATCGTTATTGTTCGTTTGCAGCGTAAAAGCTGTGTCTCCTCTGTTCTTTCGAGACTCGGCGAACGAAATGAACTTCCAACAGTTTCCGACGCTCGTAGTCGACGATTGTGCAAATACAATTCGGCGCCGCAAAGTTCACAGTTTACCGAATAACGAGAGAAAACAAGGAACACTTCTCCACGAGTGTAAGTACCGTTCACTTTTCTACAAATATTTTCGCTCGGGCACTGTTCGCTGACCGTTTCTCGCTCGCCTGTGCTAATTCATCGTGTGCAAGTTAAACGAAAATGATTTCGTGAATTACAAGGCAACAACTGCATTCATATTATTTGTACACAAAGCTTTGAAAAACATTTGCAGATCTCGACGATTCTACGGAAATGACCAAGAAAGTTCGCGCTGCTTAATATACTGCTTCTACTACTGTTTAAATTTCAGCTTACGTATACCAAACGAAAGCTTATCCGACTCACAAAGTTACCGAAAGCTGGTTGAAACGTTTTTTTTTTTTTTTGTTTTTCAGAAGCAGAAACACACAGCAAAGGTGTCGATTGTTCCGAATAGAATTTCCATCGATCCGCTCGGTACCGTTGATCTCAATCGACGAAAGCCGACGAGCAGTCTTGGTTACCTAATATTTACGTGACCGTGCGAAGGGCGGCCGTCGCAAGCGAAGTCCGAAGGAGCAGGGGAATCTCGAAGTAAACAATAGGCAAATAAAACAACGTGACACGACCACTGATCTCTCTCGCTCGAGCGTTCTTTCTCGTCGAAGCGAAGCACTCGGCGGAAACGTCATCGCACAATCCCAGTGAAAGAATCCGGCTGCTGGCTGGGAAGAGTCGCGAAAAGGGGGAGAGATATTTGCTTTTCAGCTTCACCACGTCCCTGACCTCGTACGCGAGATGCCTCGAGAGAGCGAGCCGAGAATCGCGCGCGACATTACGCGAATGAAAAAAATCAGTTCTTCAACGATCCGCGAGAATCTCGGAAAACGAATAAAAGATTATCGAAACGAAGGGAAAGTCGTTGGTCTTTTCCCCGTTGACGTCATGGGAGGACCACGATCGAGTCCTGCTTGTCTAGAAGCATTTTTTTTTTTTAGAAAGAGAAATTTGGAAATCGGGTGTCCCGTGCTGGGACGCACGGGGGTGGGATTTGACATGATCGCGTGGACCCGGGGGATGATTCAAACGGCAAGCACGACGTCCCGTCGCCGTCGGCGAATCGGGCGTTCGCGGGCGCGATAATCGAGCGATTCCACGACGTAACCGACGAAAAGAAAAGCGTTAGTTCTTTGTCAGGATGTATCGTTTCGAGTTCGTCACTGACCTGCTGGGGTGAGAGAAAGAAAAGCGCGAGGGCCTCCTTATGGGACGAGGAGCAGTTAGCTACTGTGGCACCCTCTACTGCGATGGTAACTTTCGAAATCACGATACCCCACGGAATCAATAGCAAGCGCCGGCGCCCCAATGCCTCCGTGTCCCACAGACCGGAATATGCGTGTACCCCTTTCGCCGAGAGAGATTGCTCGACGATCGACAAAACCGTGTGCGAGAAAGCATGGCAAACGTCACATCGCGACAGAGCTCTGTCCCATTAACTTCGTGCACACGAGGCTGTCCGATTCCATAACAAAACGATCGATCACGATGAAAGCTCCTGGTGGATCCTGGTCACGGTGCAGACGAAAATTGGCAGCGAGTGACTATGGTCAATACAAATATTTGGCCACTTTGCATTCCCCCTTTCCGAGGGTTCTTTGGGTCTCAGACGAAATTGACACAGCTCTTTGATTATGCTTGGTAGAAATAGCTAATACAGAGACCGTTGTTGTTATTCTTTGTTGTTACCGTCTACAACTTCTGGCCAGAGAATTAAGACCACATCATCGCCTATATCTGTGTTTGACACAATTCTTGGTCCACTTTTAAAATTTAATTTCCCTCGAGATGCGGGGTTGTATAAACTGAATTTCATTACGATTCGTGGGATCTAAAAGGCCCGACGACGGATCCATTATTGTGATTTTAACGTTGCAGTTTTATCGACCGAACACTGTCATACGAGTTGGAATAATTGAATCCAGCCTGCCTGTTGTAGATTCAAAAAGATATTAGAAAAAAAAATTACTTCGTAGCTATTGCGCGCAAACATTTTCGCCGAGAAAAATTTAATTTTGCGCAGATGCTGAAAGATTCGTTTTTCGCAGATATATTGATACAGGTTTTGATCCGTAGGCGTGACAACGCATTTCAAAAGATCAAGCAGAAGCGTTTGACCTTTACGAAAACTGAATCGATACGAACTTTGTATACATATATTTGTGGGAGGCTATATATAGAAGCGCATGTTTAAACACGATGTGAACAAAAAAATTAGGACGATGCTCCAGCCTATTTTCTTGGACCAGCATCGACAGCGTTACGTAAGGGAAATTGTTCTTCGGCAAGTGGTTGTTTCCTTCCATTAACAGCTGTTCGCGTTACGCAGAATTCAGGTGAAGAGGCTGAATCGTCGATGACAATAATGCGATCACCGTTAATATCGTCGAACGCTCGTTTCGATTAAACATGCTTTTATGGTGACGGACAATCAACGAACGTTTAAGTTCCCGTGCCGGACGAGAATTACAAGATAATTTCGTTACCCGGCGAACAGCTGTCGATTTTGTTCGAACGAAAACACTGTTCGATAGATTCGCTCCAAATTTGTCGCCAACAGAATTTGCGTCGTTCGTTTCATGCACGGAATTGAAATTTTAATTAAATGTTATCGTACGATGCGTCAGCGGAAACGGTTAATTATCGGCTCGCAATACTAATGCGATAGCGTACGATACATGTCGCCAGTTGCAAACAGAGGGGATCAGTACCACAGCGTCAGTGGAGAAACGTACCTTGAATCAGACAAGTAGTATAACACGGCGTTGGCGCGATGGGTCTCGTGGTGCTCCAAATAACACGCGTATAACACCTATTTCGAAATGAACGCTATTAATGCGATAGCATCAGAGTGTATAATTCCACAATGCCATAGAAAATCAAATTTTATCCGTCTCCTCCAAATCGAATTGCTTGAAAAAATATAACACATTATACAATTTTATCAAATTGCAGACGTAAAAATTACGAATCTCTTACCGAATTTTATAACTTGTTTGATTCTAAATTGATATCTTGATGTATTACGATAAAATTACTGTCAATATGAATTATACTTATTTTTAAACCATAATGAATATTAAAAAACATAACATATATATGAACTGAGTTTAGTGAAAAAAATTTAATATCTCTTTTTGAACATTTATTCTGCTTTAAAAATAAGTATAATTAAGACACGGTAATTGGTACCACCACAGTAATTGGGTCCCTTACCCTAGGGAAGGATAACGGAAAAAAAACTAGAGAAAAAGGTGTTTATTTCGTGAGTTTTCGTAAGAAAGACGGTGCTCTAGTAAATTTTTGTCTTATACAATTTTCGTACCGTAAGATTGCTCAACGAGCAGTCTCCTTGATTAGGAACTGCGTGAAACCCAATATTTCTGAAATATATGATATAAGTAAGCGATAAAAACGCTAATTAAGTAGAATTTTAATCAAGGATAAGTGCTCACGATCGATCCGTTCTCTCTTAAATCTGTCCTCAACGAACGAGTTCGTTAATTCTTCCATTATTTCCTCGTTTTTGAAATTGTATTGATTGATGTTTCCGCTGATCCGTAGATACCTACGTTTTATACGAGTCAAGCAAAATTGTCAAATTGGATATAATTGAAAATACGCAATATGAATGGTTATCAAAGGATACAAATTGTGATAATAATTCAGTCCATCCATGGCCCATTCTAAAAGTAAATTCAACCTCGGTCTGTAAGGGGTTCCATTAACCAACTCTTTCATCGTGTCATCATTCAATGAAACCTTGCTTCGAGCCTCCTCCAGATTTTTATAACGGGACCTCAGGTTCTGAAACGAAGCTTCGATCGAGAAACTCGCATAGAAAAATTGCATGAATTCTTAACATTATTCAAATAATCAATGAAGAAGGGATTGATTCGATTCAAAGTATAGACAATTTTTCAGGAAAATGAAATACTTGATTGACGTTATGGAAGCGCGTCGTAATATCCAGAAGCAACGCAATTTCGTTGTCGATTCCTAGGAGAATTTTATAAATCAATCTTCCGTGAATCTCGTCCGTTTTGCAGATCTCTGCGTTGTCGGCGCCCTCGCTGTAACACAACGACATCTGTCGGTAAATCGGTGAACTCTTTACCGTATCGAGCGTTCACATCAGTTCCAAATTGTTCGTAGAGTTTCCACTCTGGAAACTGGTTCGAATGATAGTAATCATATGGAAAGTAGACTTTACCTTGTAACGAGGCGAAGCTGCTCTAATTGATTCTGCAACGCGTGCAGAGGCCGTTTGGCTTCCTCCGACAATTCCTTCCATTTGCAATCTACTTTTTCCAATTGCGAGAAATAATTGATCAAATGTTTGTGCAATTCTACTGCCATAATTTATAGGTTAATTCATGGCACCGTGTTACTAGACATTAGAGTGCGCTACTTGAAGTCAGCGCCGTCACACGAGCACGTTTCCATATCTCAAATATGACTTTTGACAAGAATTAACGTTTAATGATGCAACGCGAACATTAATACTAAATTAAGGAACAAAATAAAATTATAAAGGTTTCACATGTACAATTTAGTACGTGTGACATTTACGTGTCACGTCCTACATTTTTTCGTCTTTGAGAACTGTGTACATTTTAAC
>CAJYYF030000075.1:0-28016 GCA_913789895.3 Seladonia tumulorum
ATAATGTTATCCACGAGTCGAATTTATTAACATTTATAATTCACCGTTAAACTGCATGTTAAACGTTCATAAACAATTTCAGCATCGCTTCGCATGTGACAAATTATGGAATACGGATATTTTGGCGTGAATTAATGGCCGCGAATTTCGAAAATGAGGTAACGATGGACGGTAACAATATTTTTGGTGAAAATGGAGGCAAAAATTATTTATCATGAAATTTTCGCTATACTAAATCTTCGAACTATCGAAATCAATTTTTTATCTAACATTAGTTTCAATAGTTTACGTTTATAAAAACATTTAAATACCATTTTTAATTAATATTGTATCAAAAAGTAGTTTATAATTTATTAAAAATATTTACCGGAAACAATATAATTTGTCCACCTATCAAAATTATACTATAAAATAGAGTATAACGCGTCCATCAATCAACTTGACAATTTATACAAAATGTCAGAGACTAACAATAATTTACTTCAACGTAGAATAAAATAAATAATTTATTACCGATTAAAACATAATTTATTGAACACTCTTGGAGCATAATTCACTGGTATCGATTCAAATATACATAATTTATTGAACACGACTGAAAACTGTAATTCAGTAAAAACGATTGAAACATGATTTATCGAATACAATCATGGCGTATCTAGCCTAATTAAAATGCAATTTATCGAGCTCGAACAAAATCGAATATATTGATATCGATTAGGATCTAATATGTTCGATAATATTTTGACACATTAATCCGCTTTCAGTTGCGAGCCAATTTAATTCGCAAAATGTTAAAGCAACAATTACCGGCACAGCGTGTGCGAGGGTTAATTAACCTGCGAAGAGAAGGCTTTTGTGTTCCACGGTTTCGCCTAAATTACGATACACTCGAACATGAGCCGACATTACGACAGAAGTGCGAGCGGAAACGGAGACATAATGGCGTCGATAGCCTCGCGATTCTTAATTAAATGATAATTATGACGGAAGCTCGCGTGAGCTCGACTTGAGGGGTTAATTAGCCTGAGGTGCTTCGGCCAAGCAATTGATAATAAAGGGACGTTCGCACGTTTTCTAACATGATGTAATTACTAGAAAAACTGAAAATTATTCACTTGCACTTAGGCCATCTCGACAAACTTTATCGATTCATAAAATCTTTTACACTCCGCGTGAATTAATTCCATTAAAAATTATGTCGGTCGAACGGCAAATTTAATGCGTTTTATTATTACTTTATACGAACTTTTATTGCCCCCTTTACTTAACGCAAAGGAACGTATAATATATTTTTAATAGGCAGTGCCATGCAAGACAACAATTTCCTAATTTAATTAACTTCACAGTTTCAATTTCTACGCAATTATTACAACAAAATTATTATAAGAAATTATATCAATGCGGTGAAGTGAACTATACAGGTCGCAATTTAATTAACATCTTTGCCAGTTTTAACAATTTATAATGTTTTTCGTACAGTTTACAGTTCTCTTTATTCGATTGTAAAGTTGCAAATGAATTTATTAAATTTTAATATAAAGCGTGGTAGGGTCGTGAAGTTGTAAACAAATCGTAAAGTTGTAAATAAATTTGTGAGGTTTTAGTAGGAATTGTTCAGTACAAAGCTTTAAACGTTTGCACAAACGGTTGACAAAGCGATCGTAACAGGTTTATTAATAAAGCGAATAATTAGCGCAACAGATCTCGTTTCATCGAAATTAATAATAAACGGTATGCATTTGAGCGAGCAATTCACACTGCGGTTGTTACATATTTCGAGAGGTTAAATAAGTTGCGAAAGCTGATTAAAAGAATGGTTACTCTGGGACGGGCGATATTTTTCCATCATGCGGCGGCCGGATTCTATCGATTCGAGTATCGATATCGACACCGCTCATCGCGCGGTAAACTCCTTCGAAGCATTAAAAAGGGGAATTAAAGGCTATTTAACTTTGCCAGCGAAATTCTTCATTGAAAACGGGCGGCGAAGCAAGGCGTTTCATTAAAATCACCTTGCCCCGAATGAAATATTCTTATCCGCGCCACTTCGCCGATAATATAATACTAAATCCTGTTCTGGAAATCCTTGAATCGCCATTTCTGCAAATATATCTGTTCTACTGCTTTGGAGAAGCAGAGAGAATATGTATTTTCCGATTTTACCGAGAGAAAGCATTTTCTCTATTATGAGAGGAGACATATTTGTCGAACTGTTCCCCTACAAGTGAAAATATTCCCTTTTCTTTCTTTGCACAGAAACAAATTTTTCTATTCTCTACAAAAGAATATATTTATTTTTCCATTTTCGTGAACACGAACACATTTATTTTCCTACTTTTTGTGGGCATGAAACATATTTATACAACATACAAGCAACAATATTGATTTAACTGTTATTGTTCAAACGAAAATATATATTTCTAAAAAAACCTATGTATAAAAATAACAATATTTTTACGTTCTTTGAAACTTTGTAAATTCAATATACATATAAGTAATAGTGTCCACCAATTATGTCCACAGGAATATAAAAATTAAGAGAATTAAAACATTAACAACGTTATGAATAAACTCTAATGGTAACGATAATATGAAGCCAACAACCATATCACAGCGGAAAATCCCGGTGAAAATCTCTACATCAGAAGATAACTCCGTTAATCCATAAATATACGTTCGCAAGCTTCTTAAAAAAATCCACAAAAGAATAATATCAAGAGATTAAAATCGCATAAAAAGGCGCCGCATCGCAGCCGTATAATTAATACCCCCCCCCCCCCGGATCAAGAGATTAAACCTGTTAATCTAAAAAACACGACGTCTCTTTAATTTTTAAAATCCTCGTAACGCCACGCGAAACAAATTCGACAGCGACAACAACGGCGAAATCAGCACGAAAACGCATAAATCCTTGTTGGTTAAAATCGTTTTAACAAACACTGCTGGCAGAAATCCAGAAATATTCTCTGTACAGCTTACAAACTTCAAATGAACGAGATTTTTCCGAGGAAAAAATACAAAAAAATAATATAATTTTGTGATTGATTTTATAAAAATTTATGGACAGCAAAAGTCAACTCTAACGAGTCTATAGTCATCAATTTCAATAAAGAATTGACGCCAATGATTGAAAAATGAGCCATTACTTAGTTTTTACTCCAGCTGGATATTATTTTATGACTGTGTTTTAGAAATAATTTTCCTGTTCGTAAATATTTGTCAATGAAATCTCCAACAATATATTCCTGACATTTTCCCGATTAAAACAAGCCCACGCGCGATACGATTGCATTATATTCGCCTGAGTAAATTCATAATTCAGTGAAACGTGGCTGGCAGTTCGGATAATAGAGACTCCACTATATCGTGGATTACAGGAGTAAATATAAACCGAATGGTATCGTGATTGGTATCATTTTAACCAGAAAAATGTCAGGAATGTCATAGTGAAAATTTCATAGAGAAATAATTATAAACAAAAAAGTTATCACTTGATTTGTATCGGAATGTACAGTCAACTCATTTATAACTATACGTAGTATAATTTTTAAGAGCCTGTCAAGTGTTGAAAATATGGTTCACATTGTTGAAAAGCCTCGCAACGCTTTTAAACAAATAGGAAACGATTTCCATCGAGTCTATTATCAGCATGCACAAGAAAACACGCAAATCCCCAATGATCAACGTCACCCTGACAAAAGATTGGCCCCATTAGGCTAAAAATACTTATGCTTCCGAGGAGATTCGTGTCACCGGAAGCACAGTCTTCCAGCAGATGAAAGAATGTACCTAAGTACTTGCTATCAATAGCATGAATTATTAATGGTTAATCGGGTCAGGCGACTAATAATAAATAAATTTATCCCGTTTCATTTTTCCAGACAAATATTGTGATATATTGACCATACCCAGGCTGTTATTTATCTTATTTCGACAACTGCGAGCAAATAATTTCATTATTCCACGTAGCGAGAGATCGGTACACGTTTTTCTCGTTTCCCAGTATCGAAGACTTTGATATATGATCTATACTGACGTTCATAAGTCACCTAACACCAGCCTCTGCTCTTAGGAAAGACCTGGCCGTAACACTGTTTTTACTGCGAGTGTATAAAGCAGGATTCTATTAAATAAACAATTTGTTTCCCTACTTTAATTGAATGTGATGGTTTTAAAAATACATTGAATAATTTTTTTTTAATTTTAAATGTTCATTTCCGAAGAAGTACCTCGTCTAATGGTCCAAAAAGAATTTTCTAATCTCATTTTCCAAGAATCATTTTTAAACACTACAAAGTTCTAAAACTCGAAAATATCAATTTTATTTTATCTTACATTTATTGATATCAACACCACCAACATACAGGTTGCAGTTTTGTCTAAAACCAATTTGAAATGCTCTACGAAATCTCTCCTCCCTAAATCAACCCCTCGCCCCATTCCTAAAAATCCTGCACCCTCCAAATCACCTGAAAACCTCGAAAAGTGCATTCCACCCTATCCACAATCTTACAAAGTACCCCCTCCCATTATCCCTCATACAAAGCCCTATTCAAGAAACCAAGAATCAACGCACCCCTAACTCAACCGACCCCATTTGAAAGGATCCAACATTCTCGTAGTCCAAAACCTCCCCAAAAATCCAGAGTGATTTTTCATCCCTGGATCAACCAGATCCTTCCAATAATTAATCAAAAATCAACTCACCCCTAAATCAACCCACCCCATTTCAAAGCATCCAACAATCTCATGCTCCAAAACCTCCCCAAAAATCCTGCAGCAGGAAGATTGATTTTCCATCCCTGGATCAACCAGATCCATCCCTCGATTAACCAAAACTCCATGCACCCTCAAACCACCCTTTTGCACCCAGCATCCTATTTTCCCGAAACTCCTCCTCCCTTCACCTGCATCCCCCGATCGGATCCTTTCGCGATTACCGTCACTCCCATTAATTAAACAAAAATCTCACGCACCCCTAACTCAAACCACCCCTTGCCATCAGCATCCCAAAACGAGTCTGGACAGAAGTTTTCTTTCATCCTTCGATCGGATCCGATCACGCTTCCATTAATCTTTCGATCTCTCTCGCGAAACCACCCTTCGTTAACGCAACCCTCTCGGCCGCGGGGGTGTCCCGACTTAATCAAAGTCCGCGAATAATGCCTGATAAAGCATTAACCCAGATAGCGTCGGGGTCGTCGAATGGATCAACTACCTCTGGGGATACACACAGAGGGAGAAGGTAGGGGGGAAGAGGGGAGGGGGAGGGGGTGGTGTGTTTCTCACCCTGTCCACCCCTAGATCGCGTCCCTTCCTGCGGGACTCTAATCCGGCCGTGCTAATAATCGGCCGTCCTTTCATCCCCCGGCGTTTCTCTGTCACGTCCTCTCCGGGGGTGTGTCTCCGTGAAAATTCACCATATTTACAAATCAGAACGTCCACCACCCTCCGACCACTAACACAACCACCACCACCACCACCACCACTACCGGCGTCACAAACACAAACGCTGACGTCCTCGCCACCGCAGCCACGTTTAGTCACCCCCTGTAGGGCACCAACCCCCGGGGGTCGGGGATGGGGGTACACACTCTAGACCTAGGGGTGGTTTTTTTTTAAATTTCAGAAACAGTCGAATTTATTGAAAGGGTCGAAAGAGCGAAATGTTCGAGAGATAGAAATTGTTTGCGGTGGTTTGAGGCGGTTTGGGGGTGGTTTCTGACAGCGTGACGGGCCTTTCCTCGCGAGATAACAAGTATTAGGGGGTTCCCGCGATTCTCCCGGCTCGGGTTGCGAGAGAGCACTGAAGTTCCAAGTGGATGGAGCCCAGGATACGGCGGATGTGCACGCTACCCCCTCCTACGGATCGACGCGCGCGCGTATTTCGAGCGTGTTCTCGGTGTTGTTTCGACGATGAGAGGGTGGGTTTAACAGAGAGATACCGATGGCTCGTCTAGTGGCACTCGGGACCTCGAATACACCCCCGCGAACCATCCCCCCCCCCCGCAACGATGTTCGACGAATTTCTGACGCCTCGGATTATAACGGTTTCCTGATCATTTCGGGGTGTCCACCCCCTGGTCTTGAGCGATTTGGTTGTGATAGGTCGCGGGTCTGTTTCGGTTTCGATGCTCGGGGGAACGTGATTGGTTTGCGGACAGTTCGAGGACGTTTGACGGGGTTGCTTGTTTTAACATTTTGGTCTCCGAATTTATTTTCGGAAAAATTGGGGGTGGATTTTTGTAAAAATTTCATAGCTTGTTTAAGTACATTTGAGTTATAATTGGGAATTTTTTGAGATTTTTATCATCGAAACTGTAATAGTTATTCAGCTATTGCTGTGTTTGATACTGTTTAAAGGGGTGGTTTTAAATTTTTCTGCCCCTAGTAGTACACCAGAAAGTACAAATAAAAACTGTGCAAAATAAAGATAACGTATATCTTTTATCTGCCTTTTGATTCATTTAAATATCTCAATAGATCATCAAGAGAAACAGTCATAAAGTTAGGGATTGCCACCCCATTGCACGAAACATGAAATTGCTCGTAACAATAGTTCACAGGAAGAACATTATTTAGCAAACATAAATTCTAGAACCGATGCAGAAGCACACTGGCCAATCTAATTATGCTAAATTCTCCAGCAGTTACATATAGATTCACGATTGCCATAAGTAGAACAGCCTGGTAATAGTCAGACAAGGAAACCCATTCGATTACTCGCACGTCCAACGAACATTCAAACTCGATTTCCTCGACAATAAAGCCTCGTATGCAAAAATTCCATTCTGCAGATTCAACATATTTTTTCGTCGAACACTCAACCCCTTTCAATTAAGACTAACTTGATTGCATTGTTGCACGTGGAGCGAATATTTTACAGTTAAAAATTATTCACGATCGTACGAGCAATAATTGAATTCCAATACGCTTTCATACACGTGCTTTGAACAAATCAAATTCATGTCGTAGCCATTTAAATCATTTATAAAGAGAAATTAATGTACGCTTTACCACAATAAATAAATGTGTATAATTTGCGACACGAATACTTTAGATTTTAAAATTCGAATTTATTTATAATGAACAGGAATATGATTTATTCTAGTCACGCGAAAAATGTACGTCTTAAAACAATAAATAAGTATATAAATATACACTATTATCATAGAACCTGTACCTGCTTTGTATAATTATTTATTCTATATTTATTCATTGTAAATTTGTATTATAACGCTGAAATACAGGAATAGTGTACATTTATTTACCTAACATGAACGTAAAATGAATTAACTAATTAATTTTTCATAATTTATTAACATGAATTATGTACATTTATTTGTTTATTATTATAAAACCTGTACCTGCTTTGTATGATTATTTATTCTATATTTATTGTAAATTTGTAGCATAACACCGAAATACAGAAATGAACAAATAAATGTACATTATTTATGTTAAATACGGTAATAGCATAGTAAAAAATTGTTTGTAATGAACATGTACATAATATTTGTAATAATGAAATATTACATAATAGCAATTTATCATTATTTTTTGATGTGTATAAAAATTTAAAAATCCATACAACGGTCTACCTGTGGATAATTTTGTTATAAATATATGAACGTTCCCAGAAATTCGACAGAAATTTCGATAAAAATTTTCATTTTCCGCGCACGTGCTCGCGAAGATCGCGCGAAATGCCGCAGTCACGCGTGCGAGATATGCGCAATTTCGCACAAAACATTAAGCACGATTCCCACGGAAAAATGATTTTACGCTGCAAGTTGACAATCCCCGATGAAGTGGATCAACGAAGTGGGCATTCCTCGAATGTTTAGCAAAATGAGAAATTCTTTTGGCACTTCTCCGGAGGCGAAGAAGGAGGGGGTAGACCGCTAATGGCCGCGTTAATTAAAGGCCGCGAAAATGATCGTCCACTATCGTAATTCGCGATGCGATCAAAGCCAACGACGAGGATTCTTGGACTAATATTGAACATTGAAATTCGATACGCGGAGGAAACGGCCGTAAATCAATTTCTCTGTAATTTCTGTCGCAATCCGGCTGGAATTAATCGACTAGGTTAATTCGGCCCCGGGATACTGACTTCTGCGAATGCATTAATCGAAACAAATTGCGGGCCATTCTTCACTCGGGGGAAAAAAAAGTGTTCTACCCTTTATTGCAGATTCCAGATGACCATAAACCGCGTTCATGCATATTTGTCCAATTGAAGAATATTTTTGTGAAAGAAGAATGTTCCTGAAAATATTTGTAATATTTAACGAGCAAAGAGATTTTCTTAATAATTGTATTTCGAAAGTTGCAAATACATTCCTGTGTATTTGTCAAGCGTATACAACGATGTAACGAGTTTAATATATGAAAATGTCTGTCAGATTATATTAAACCGTTCAGTATTCACTGAACACAGTTTACGAGCGTCGAATGATACTAAAGTATATAAACATATTTTTCACGTTTGTTGAGTGCACTTGCAATATTGCTACAGTTTACGAAAACACGGCAGATGAATTTTGAAGCGAGCTCGAGGCGACTTACGATAAATAAATTAAGGGAAGTAACAGGTGTAGCGAGAGTCCAGGTTAATTAATGCTTAAGACTAATCAACGCGAAGGCGTGCATTAATATTTGTATAATTAAGGGAGTAACGTGTGTGAGTCAAGTGGAGACGGTGTATGGGGAAATTAGCGGAGAAATTAAACAATAATAGGATCGAATTTACAGTGTTGTTTGTTAACCAATTCCATAACAACCTTAATTACATAATTAAATATAGCTTAAATAGAGATACCTAAATATCTTCTTTACTATCACATTCACAGAAACGATGCACAGTACAAAATTACATTATTTCAAGCAGACATACTATGGTGCGAACTATATTCTCTCAAGGTCACTCTCTTACGAAATCTCAAGGTCATCGATATTTTTTTTAATGGAACCTTATATATATTCTTTTTGGTATTCTTGTAGAAGATAGAAAGACCAGTAAAACGACTTAAATAACTATACCAATTCGATGATTCATTCCTAAGATATTCGTGTCTGAAATGTGAACTACTTGATCCTTTCAGACACAAGTATATCGAGACTGAATGATCAGAATGGTATGATTATTATACTCATTCGATTCGTCTTTTGATGTTCTACAAAAATATGGAAAAGAATATACCGGTTCCCGATTGAAAAAATACTTTGTGACCTTGAAATTTCATACAAAATGCCCTTGAAAGTCTTTGAAGTAGAACAGTACTGTCTCCAGCAATTTTTAAATGAAACTAAAAATGAGGAAAATATATTTAACACTTTGACTGCCAAGCTAGAAACCTAAAAAATTCCATCGAATTAATGTATGTTATTTAATGAAATAAAAATTGAAAAAAATTATATGTACGATATTGAGTAGTCCTCCAACTTTCTGGCATTTTACAGATCCTTAAAAAATTTGATACAATTAATATATTAACGTAAAAATTCATTTTAAAATTTGGACAAATAATTCCGTCACCCACATATGGGTGACGTGGCAATCGACGTGTTAAAAGGCTATACAATTATATCATTACAATTTTTATTATGATTATTTTTCTCTAAATTTAATAATTCCGCAACTGTAAAGTACTCTGTGTGCTAACACTAGAACCACCGGATGAGTCAAAATGACTTGCTCTTAATTTTTTCTTTTAGAAATATTGAAATTATAAACGTGTTTCCGTGAGAAATTTTTTTAATAAACTTCTCTATTCAAGTAGATATTGAAACAAAACTGACACGAAATCTAAAGAAATGCAATTTTGTTGTTATTATAAGGCAATGTATGCCAATTGCATTTAGTACTCGGTAGTTCTAGTGTTAAATCGCATTTTCAGCTCAAATTAGACGGGAATTAACTCGCAGTCTTTTTAAACGTTTCTCTCTAGAGCACGGTAGCTCAACAATACACAAATTAAATACGTTTGACCATTCTCAACGGGTTCTAAGCAGCGTAGAAATATTTTTTGCGACCCCGAACAAAGCTCGGATATTAATTGCAATTTCTTTGTATGTATCAAACAAATATTTAACGGTATCTCAGAAAAGAGGTAGAGAGCTTTGCTAGCGAAGGAGGCGCGAGCAAACTGTGGTGAAAAGAGAAGGGAGGAAAACGACAGAAGAAAAGTCTCTGATGCGTAAAATTGAAAAACGCGAGCTTTGCCGAGCAGCCAACAAAGCAAATTGAGGACCGGAAACGAAAGCCCGATTCTACTCCGAACGTGGAGAATTAATTAAGTCTGGCAGGTTCTACCTCCTAACGAGCTCCTGTTTTAGCTACAAACAAATTCCACTAGCCTAACAACTTCACTTCGATAATGTAGCCCCGTCGAAACGCCATTTTCTTTCGATTCTCCTTCGATTACCTTCGCCCGTTTCCTTGGAATTCCACTAAATCGGGGCTTAAACGAGCACGTATGACCCAAATTGTGTATCATTTGTTCTCGGATTTGCCAATGTAGCAATTTGTTTAATTTAATGTCCAAAAGGAATGAATATAAAAAGAGGGTACAACTTTGTTTGCATTGCTGACATTTTTCTGTTTAAAACGAGCCCAAGCACGACACAATTCGGTTTGTAATTAATTGTGTAATCCACGGTATAGTGGAACCTCTCTTATCCGAACTGTGAACAAAGTTCTACTAAATTTTGGATTTACTCGAGTATTAATGATGCGATTGTATCGTGCTTGGAGTCATTTTAAACAGAAAAATGTTAGGAATATGTTGCTAAAAGTTTCCTTAAAAAAAAATTAAAAATAAGAAAGTTATTTATCAAAAACTGTTACAAAAGAGTGGAAAACTCAACAACTGGACTAAAAACATACTGAAATTCGAAACAAACGATAAAGAGAAGGTTATCGTTAATTTATTACCATCGTTCCGAGGGGTTGAATATCAACAAATTAATAATTTTTGAAAATTCTTGCACGTGACGATCGTTAAAAAATCCGAAAAAAATAGATTTAATTAGAACAAAAAGGGAACACACTTTTCGTCGAAACAAACGGTGATGAAAACGGTTAAAAGTTGGTTAAAAATTGGTGAAACATTTATTCGAAATAACTCTGTTCGGCATGTCGCGCGACCATAATTCTGGACAGCAGCCGGCCCAAGGAAATCGATAGAACTTTAATGTAACGTTAGTAGTATATCTTTGATATAGGAAGCAGATGGCCCCGCCACGAAATGCGAATTTCCGGACGTAAATATGTCCAGCGATTGGTCGTTTGGTTTCCGGTCCGCGATAATCCGCCGATAAATTGCCGGACATAAATATTTCCACTCTCTGTTCTTAATTGCCAGCCTCCCCATTGTTCTACGGTAAATTTTCGGCCACCTCTTCTCTCGTTTTTTTTTCCCCCTGAGGTTCGCGTGTTTCCGACGGTGTACACTGTAACACCTACACACAATCGTCCCTTCCCTTCCGTTTCGTTAACGACGCGTTGATAAATTCCTTTGTCCTTCATAGCGCCCTCTTTCCTCGGAATTTTATTGCCCGGCCCAATTGCAAACGACTCATTCATAAATCGCGCCTGTATACTTCCCTGTTTCTATTTTTCGAACCTTTATTAGCTGTCTCGCAAATAATCCACCATTTTGCCCATTCTCAACGTTAATGTCCACTAGCAATGAATATTCCTACCTTAATTACATTCATTAACTCAGCTATAGGGACTTATTTTTACATTTTGTGCAATTTATAATGTCTTTTATTCAGTTATTATGCCTCTCTGTTCCTTCAGCAAAAAATCTGAAAACAACTTTTGTTAATAACTTCTTCAATTTCGACAATCTTGTGACAAATCTTCCAGGAACATATTCCTAACATTTTTCTGATTAAAACGAGCCCAAGCACGATACAATTGCGTCGTTAATACTCGAGTAAATCCATAATTTAGTAGAACTTTGTTCAAAGTTCGGATAAGCGAGGTTCCACTATATCGTGGATCACACAGTTAAATACAAACCGAATTGCATCGTGCTTGGGCTCGTTTTAATCGCAGAAATGTCAGGAATCTACCCCGAGAAGTTTCACAGAGAAATAATTAACAACAATAAAGTTGCGCCATTTTTCCGTCCAGGGTCGGCGATAAAATATCGAAAAATCGTATTTGTACACGATGTAACCGACATTTCGTTCCCGAATTTTTCGCATACATCGATGCGTTCCTGTACCGTCAAGAGATATTTTTGATCGATAACTGAACTCGAAATATGCGCGGGCAAAACCAGAGGTAGCAGCATTTCCTCCAGCGAAGAGTTAACGAACTTCCGCGAAGTTTCTTTCGGCCGGGGTTTAATGTAATTATTTTCGCGGGCGGCGGTTGAGTGATTCGGCCTCGTGTACCCGAACGATTACGCAGTCTTAGCAAAGAGTAATCCGAAATATCATTTAGGATCGCGCGAATCTTATTAGTTCGACTTTGGCCAGAAGTTTAACCCACTTGCCTGGGAAACTCCGGAACACGGAGCGCGGCAACTTCATAAACACGTTTATGTTGCGCTCATTCCCGACCGATTACATTTCGAATAGTTCCATTAGCTGTGAAATTATTGTCGAAACGTCAGGAAGTCATCCGTTAAACGAAACTCGCCTCTGTCGATCCCAGAACCCATCGCAGAATTTCGCTCACTATGCCTTGATCGCGTATTTTATGGCGTTTGTGATAAAGCTTCCCAGAAACCGCAAATTTTCCGAACACTGTTACGCTATTTTCAACTTACCAACAATTTATCGACTGGTTAAACAATTTTTTGTTTAACTTCTCTGCGATCGATGTCAAAAGGTTTTTATTTTGCAGAAAGATCCGTAACTTAGTTTTTAGAAAATAATGAATTAGAAAATCATATCTAGATTTTATTATGGTTTTAGGCATAATTATTGCTCTCATCCCTTGAAAACATTATTGTTCTCATCCCTTGAAAACACTCGTTCGCTGACGATCCACGACCAAACAGAGGCAAAAAAAGTTAAGCTTGTTGAAGTGTCTTCGTCAAACAATCACAAACAGTTGTTTCCGTGCCACTAATTTCAAAGTTCCCGCCGCACGACGGAACTTTGTAATTCAAATGCAGAATTCAGGCCACGAATGACGTTTTTTTCTCGCACGACCGTCTTTTTGTGTGGAGGGCGGCGGCATTCTCATTAACTGATAAACTCTTAGCGAACTAACAGCCTAAATTCATGTCTAGTTAATTATTGCAATTTTACAAAAGAATGTTTACTAAATTTTTATATTTTCGTGGAATATTCACGGATGCGTGAAGTGAATACGAAATTCACTTGCTAATTAGAATCATTTATTGTTGATAACAATTTTTACTTCCAAAAAATACCTATTATTCACTATCACGGTTAATATGCTACTAATACACTATCTTTTCCTCATTTTCACAATTTTTAGTGAGTTTTTACTCCAGTTGTTAAGTTTCCCATTCTTTTGTAACAATTTTTAATGAATAACTTTCTTGTTTTTAATTCTTTGCGAATGAAACTTTCAGTAACATATTCCTAACATTTTTCTGTTCAAAATGACTCCAAGCACGATGAAATAGCATCAGATTTACCCGAGTAAATCCACAATTTAGTAGAACTTTGTTCACAGTTCGGATAAGAGAGGTTCCACTATATCGTGGATTACACAATTAAATGCAGACCGAATTGCGTCGTGCTTGGGCTCGTTTTAATCGGAAAAATATCAGGAATACATTCCGAGACGTTTCATGAATAAATAATTAACAACAACAAAGGTGTATCACTGTTTCCGTCCACCGCCGACGGGAACAGATAAGAAAATATCGTTCGAATCGTTAAACCAAACGAACGGCTACATTGAAATACTTTTAGGCTGTTACGGTTGGCTCCGAAGTTCAACCAAAAGTTCAAACTGTCCCCAGAAAGTGCAGAGGAAAGAACGAAAAGAATGAGGAAAGCCTTGCACAGTTACGGAAGATCGGTCTGTAGGACGGTCGAACAACAAATCCGTGCGGCGCGGAAATTTTGCAATGCAAATGGAGAATTCCGTGGACGACGACGACCAACGACGGGGGTCCGTTTTTCGCTGGACCGTTGAATCGCTGCACGGCTTGATTATTTTTTTATTCCTGCCTGTTCGATGATTGTCGAGCACCGAATCCAATAATAAGACGTCCTGGATGCCGTTTCTCGAACGAAATGCCTGCCGCGAGCTCACGTTTAACTTTTCAGGCCTGCCTCGGAGCCTGCATGAATATTTCAGGCTCTAAATTTACGCCGGCACTCCCGCTTCTAATTCATTACTCGCCTGGCTCCCTTCATTCCCCCCCCCCCCGCTCTCTCTCTCTCTCTCTCTCTCTCTCTCTCTCTCTCTCTCTCTCACCCTCCGTCGAAACAATCAGAGTGAAGGAAAAGTATTTTTCCATCGAGAGCTACCGACGCGAGCCCGACAAAATTGATTGCACCGACTGCTTCCGGTCTTTCAGTGCGACTCCCATTCAGCGACCTGTTTCGAGGCTCAAAAAATTTACTTTTATATATTTTTTTTTCTGTCATTCTTTGTGAAACTGTTACGGGCAAATTCGTGACATTTTTCTGATTAAAATGAGCCCAAACACGGTACGATTTGCTTCGTATTTAACCGTTTAATCCACGATTCATTGGAACCTCGATTATCCGAACCAGTCAGTAGGTCACGTGTTCAAATGATGAAACTGGAAATTATGCTCCGAATTATATCGTGTTTGGGCTCATTTTAAGCAGAAAATTGTCAGAAATATGTTGGTCAAAGTTTCATTACGAAATAATTAAGAACAGGACTGACTTTCATGAAAAAAAAAACAATTACAAAATAACAAACTATAAAGAGAAAGTAATAGCTTAGTAATAACTGTTTCAGTGGGTTGCATATCAACTATTGTACAGTACAAAACTGTTTTATGAGAAACATTTACAATAAATTAATAATTGTAAAAATCAGTGAAAGAGGACAAGATTGGGGGCCCTTATTGGGCCTAGAAAATTAATTCAAGTCAAACAAATCAGTTTTGGTCAACACCCCTTGCATCTTGTCTCCACTTATTAATGTCAATGGCAACAATATTGAATGGAGGGGACACGGAGACGTTAACGAGTCCCGCGTTCGACTGTTTCAAGGGGTTTCGCCGGCTCTGTCCCTTTGAATTATTTTAATGACAAATTCTTTATTCGACGGCCGCGAGGCATACGGCAGCCCTTCAGCATTTAACGAGGACGAAGCCGCCTTTCAGTCTTACCGGGGCGAAAGGACAAATTAGAAAGAATGAAATCTCGCCCTAAATGCGATTCCCGTTGGGCCAACGGTCTCTCTCTCGCCGCAAGATGGTCGCCCGTTTCTTGCTATACCGCACGGGCTCGGACAAAAACGAAAAACAGTTGACGCGCGACGGTCATTAAAGCGCGATCCTTGTTTAGAACGATCGGGAAACATGTTTCTTTTCCTATTCGGGGAAATTGGGACGATGTCGTTTGTTTTGTCGGGGATCGCTCGCGCTACACCGAGTGATAAATAGATCGCGAGCTCGTATGTAAAGTTGCTAGGGTCCTCGGTGGACGTCGCCAAACTTGTTTTTGAGAGGATAGTCGGGTTGTAAACGATATGGAAAATTTATTGGACTGTCTCTTTTGTGTATCATCCTTCTCGATCGATCCCCAAACATTTTATTGAAATTTAATTTTAATTTTTAATTTATTGTTATTTTGTAAAGGTTTCTTAGACAATTTTGCAACATATGATTGTCGACACGCAACTGGAACTATTATCGTTAATACATGATTAAATTATATTAATTATATTAAATTATATTAATGAAAGAAAAATAAATTGCTCTTTTAACCAAATTATTAACATAGACATATTCCTGACATTTTTCCGATTAAAACGAGTCCAAACACGATATAATTCGGAGCATAATTACCGGTTTCATCATTTGAACACGTGACCTACTGACTGGTTCGGATAATCGAGGTTCCAATGAATCGTGGATTAAACGGTTAACTACGAAGCAAATCGTACCGTGTTTGGGCTCATTTTAATCAGAAAAATGTCACAAATTTGCCCGTAACAGTTTCACAAAGAATGACAGAAAAAATATATATATAAAAGTAAATTTTTTGAGCCTCGAAACAGGTCGCTGAATAGGAGTCGCACTAGAAGACCGGAAGCAGTCGATGCAATCAATTTTGTCGGGCTCGCGTCGGTAGCTCTCGATAGAAAAATGCTTTTCAATGAAAGACATGCTCGGTTCGGATAAACGAGGTCCCGCTATATCGTGGATTAAACGATTAAATAGAAACATAATTGCATCGTGTTTGGGCTCATTTTGATCGGGACAACGTCGCGGGTATGTCGGTGAAACATTCACTAAAAAATTATTGGATCTGCAAAAAGGTTCAGAACGAAAATGGTTGTCACGCGAAGACAGCTTCATGTAGCTCGTGTTTTATCGATTCCGTGTACGGCAACGAAGAGGATCGAGTTTTTCCCCGAAAATCGATCGAGAGGGAACAAGAGATGGTAGTCGGTGATGGGTTTGCGAGTCGAATGCCATGTTATCAGGTTTGTTACACACAGGGACAGGAGGGAATCTCGCTGCAAAGATGGACGCCGAAAAATCCATACTCGGAGGGTTAGGGTCAACGAAGACGCATCAATCACTTTGATTCGACCTCCCAAGAATAATCGTGACGGATCCGTTCCCCCCCCCCCCCCCCCACGCGTTCTCTCCTCTACATAACGGCCGCCATTAGGCGTCTAATTACCGGCGAAATTAACGTGATCGAAGGAAGCTTCCTTCGGGACGAAAAAATTTACCCAAGGATAGGCTTTCCTCCAGAAAATTCGATTTTCGGTCCTTTTGATGGCACTTATGTTCCATTAGTTATTTAAGGGACTGTTCATTGTCAAAATGATCAGTTGATATCGAAAAATATTTTTTGTTAATAACAACGAATGAATAATCGTAAAACCGAGCAAATAAAAGCGACTGATTGATAGTAATTGAACAAAATCAACTAAAAATAATTGATGGACGAGTCAACGAGGAAAACTAAATAAAAATATTATGTATCCAGCGACAAACAAATGAAAAGATCGATGGCACGAAAATTGATCGATGATAACTGAATCAAGACGAGTAGGAATAATTGGCAAACGTTGAACAAACCGCGTTCTACGAATAAGCAACATTTACGTATGAATTATTTATTTCAGGCTAAGCTATTGATGAATAAATCATTTTCATAGTGAAACTGTATCTAACGTCCTAGGTTCTCTTCCTCTGAACCGAATATATTCGTTATTCAATTTATTATTACCGAATATTATTCAATTACGTGCTCTAGAAGTATGATACAGTGTATCAGGGTTCTGTATTAGATTGCTGATCCCGAAAAAGTTTCGAACAATAAACCCGATAGTATTAATGTTAATAAATCCGGGATTGTTTGAAGTGGGTCTCATTTATCAGGCTCAGACTATGACGTTATCCTGATTTATTGTATTCTATGTAGCATCTGAAAGTACAATGCGCGTGTTTATGCAAATTGACTTGTCCGCGCGCGGTAATTTATGGAAATTAATTAAAGAAAATCGAAAATTTTTTAATTATTCTTTCCGTTGAAAATAAAAACACAATATTTGTGTAAACTGTACTGCGATCTTTACTTTTAATTGCTTAGTTACTGTGCTACAACATATTGTTGAGAATGGTAAAAAAGTTATATGCACAATTCGTGTATATTCTTTGAAAATCTCTGTTTGCAAATGGTACAACAAAAATTCAGGAAAAACGCAAGCTAAGCTTTCCGCATCAATGTTTCAGTAAATAAATATTTACTTTTTATTTAGTGTATATTTATCGTCGTGTAACGTAGGAATAAAGCGAAACTGGTTACACAGGAAAAGAGTGGAAGCATAAAATATGTATACGTTGACAGCGAGAGTTGTTTCAACGAGACCGGTGAATTAAAGATGACAGATTAAGTTCAGCATGTTGAACCCCATACTTTCCACCCTTTTCCTTCTCTGCGATTGATTTTCTACGGCAATGCGGAGACCGCATCTCTTTCATCTATAGCTCGTGGACAACATTCCTCCTGGAATCGTTCCGACCTCAAACAGTCATTGTTACGAATCATTAAACTGCAAATTAACGCGGCAAATATCATTCCGTTAACCGAAACACACACACATATAAATTGCACACGGATTTTCATATCATTTTTATTCAACAGAACTGTTCGAAATTCAGTTTCTTTCAATGTAGTACTCATTTTGCAAATTTACAAGTGTAAAATAAATATGTTATTACGCAGAAAGACATTTTGCAGTAATTAGTAATATTGAGCACAGTCGTCAATTTCCCTTTAATTTAACATTGGCGGGAAGACACTAAAATGTACTAGTTTAATGTTTTACTGCAGAGCAATTTCACTCTGTCGAAATCAGCATCAGATCGTCTCGTAATTAATTATGACAATGGCTGTTAGTAACAGTTTTAGTGGCATATAACGTTTGACTTTTATTCTGTCCATTATGTGCCTACAATGACAGCGAAATTCCGAATGTTTGCGCATTTATGGCTTTCGCAAATAGTGGTTAAGTACGATGCGGTGCAACGTTCGACCGAAATTTAGTAGTTCTGCAATCAAGTTTATTGCTTCGTGTCATAACCGTATGATCCAGTGAACGAATTAGGTTATCTTTGATATTCCAAACCTTTTAAATAATCTAGGACGCTAAAACATTGATCGCACTAGCGATCACTGCTTTTGCTCAAATGTACATGTAAAAGTATTTTCGTAAAAATACATTTGTAAAAATGCGTTATTCTGCAAAAATACATTTGAAGAAGCAATTTCATAGAAAGTAAGGTAGTATTATGTAAAATTTTACAAAAGTGTATATGTAAAAGTCAAAATTCCTTTGTAAACATTTTCAAAGCGCAGGATATTTGCAAAAATACATTTGAAGGAGTAATTTCATAAAAAGTAAGGTAGTATTATGAAAAATTTTACAAAAATGGGTTCCTAAACTGGTAAACTGTGATAATCGATAGCCACGTAGTATTGGTTTTGATAGTAAATAAGTATTATTGTCCATAAAAATTCTAGCGTTTCCCATTCGGATATTTATGGGTTTATGAAAAAGTTTCTATGAGAAAATGAGAGAACTGTCAACGTGGAAAGCGTGGAAACGTGTTCAAAGGGTGTGCCAGCAGCCTTGTTCGCGGGTTTCGAACACCTGTCGCCGGAAACAGTAACAAATAGAGCCATTCTCGGACAGGAATCGAATTAACGTTTTTTACAACCTTTTTATGTTACAGACGGACTACGATCGACACTTCGAGGAATTGCTCGAGCGCACGGAGACACTGTTAATCGAAACCCTGAGAAGACGACTGCGGAAAGAGAATTTGGATCAGGTGTCCCATTATCATGCTCTTCTCGAAAACATTCGACGTTTGTCCAAAGGTACTTTGTCTCTTCGGCGAACTCCGGCCAAGAAATTACTCTCTGCCAAATTTACATATTCAGACAAAAACAGTGCACTTCTCGAACCGAAATTTTTCATGTTTTCTTGCATTTTTTATTCCACTACTGTTTTTATGCTCCGTTGCATTTTTTTCATACTTGCATTTTTCATTTTGCAATACTATTTCTCCGTATGTCATTGCATTTCTACGTTTCGCCAATTTTTCATGTTTTATTGCATTTTTTATTTTACTATTTTTTCATATTTCATTGAATTTTTTATTTCACGATACTATTTGTCCATATTTTACCATTTTTCCATGTTTTACTGCATTTTTTATTTTACTATTTGTTCATATTTCATTAGAATTTTTATTTCACTAGTTTTTTCGTATTTCATTGCATTTTTCGTTTTACTACATTTTTCATATTTCTTTACATTGTTTATTTTACTAGTTTTTTGATATTTCATTGCATTTTTTGTTCTACCATTTTCTACATTTATTTTCTACTTTCCATTTCAGCTTTTAAACAATTAACTAGAACTTTCTTAAACATGTATCTATAATAATTTGTTAGATCAATTAATTTGCCCTATTTGTTTTCAACTGCTAAACACATTTACCGTGACTTCTAATACCATATGCAGTCAAATTCAGTTAATAATTGCAGTTTTTCAAATCGAGATTTTTCAACGAAAGTAAATGAATAAGTAAATAAGTAAATAAATGTAAATAATGTATAGTCAACAAAAGATTAAACAGCTAATAGAAAACTGTGGGTAATTATTTACATTAGGGGCTTCCTCGCCGATTTTGATGACCTTCCAATATGTTGTCAAGGTCATCATTCTGAACAACTTTTTCCTATACATGTTACCGCCGCTCAACTTTAGTTTCCGAGATATTCGCAAAAAAGTTTTAACATCTCAAAAAGTGATCGGAGTAGGTGTGGGTTAGATTTGAAGGTAAATATTTACATTAGAAGTATCTACATTAGAGAAGATGTATCCATGGGGAATTATTCAACAAAATTATTTTTTTGGGTATATATTATTTAAAAAATTGATACAAATGTGGAGGAACACGTTCTTGTTATTTTTGTAAAATAATGTTAAGTAGCCAGTTTTAGTGCTTTGTAAATCTAGTGTTAAAGGGACATTGAAGTTGCAAAATATGAAAGAAAACCTTGCATCCAATATTCTACATACAAATAATAATCCTACATTACAATATACTATTGTAAAGTGTACAGTGTGTGAGATGGAACATAATCGTGTGCGTGCGTCGAGACAATCAAAATTTGACACTAGGTTCACGAGGCCTGTCAAAATGACGGCATCTAATATTTATAATTTACAATTATTGACATTGTGAAGACGTATCCATGGGGAATTATTCAACAAAATTATTGTTTTGGGTATATATTATTTAAAAAATTGATACAAATGTGGATAAACACGTTCTTGTTATTTTTGTAAAATAATGTTAAGTAGCCAGTTTTAGTGCTTTGTAAATCTAGTGTTAAAGGGACATTGAAGTTGCAAAATATGAAAGAAAACCTTGCATCCAATATTCTACATACGAATAATAAAATATAATACTAATGTACTACAAACTACATTATAAAATACTAATGTAAAGTGTACTTACTTCTGAGTCTTCTGTACCTCCGTCGGATCCACAGCACACAATTATTGACTCACGAGAATAGGTCCGAATAATTGAACAACAATCACTAAACAACACACACAACACACTTAACGAAATCGTGACAGCAGACGAGAAGATGTTACTCCGACGACGAATAAAATAATACTGCGATTTTAACCGCTTTGAACCCACTGACGTGTGATACGAAAACAGGGAATTCCGGGAAATAGGGTCGGCGCCCCGCCATAATTTGTTTACCTTGGTTTTGTATCTAGTGTTTATAGACCCTCAGCGTCTAACCTGCCTAGGATAACCTGACCTTACCACCTCCGTGGAAGGGATCATTGTTATAATCGCAGTATTATTTTGTTCGTGGTCGGAGTGACATCTTCTCATTCGTTGTCACGATTTTATAAAATGTGTTGTGTGTGTTGTTTAGTGATTGTTGTTCAATTATTCGGACCTATTCTCGTGTGTCAATAATTGTGTGCTGTGGATCCGACGGAGGTACAGAAGATTCAGAAGTAAGTACACTTTACATTAGTATTTTATAATGTAGGATTAATATTCGTATGTGGAACATTGGACACAAGGTTTTCTATCATATTTTGCAACGTATATTAACGATCATTAATGATTTGGTATATAGTATAATTTAATGTGGTTCAAATAAGATACTACTTTAAATCAAATATTTTTATTTTGTATTTCAAATATTTCCTTACAATGAAAATAAGTTGAGCAAGTAGTTAATATTATAAATTATAATTTTTAACATGAGAAGCTATAATAGTTAGCAAAGTATTATTTGTTGTTTAATTACGAATATGTAACATGTTGATAAACAGGCTACAATATCGTAATAACATTACAGGCAACAAAATATCATAAAAATATAAGTTACTGTCAACTATTTGAAATACTATTTTACACAGTCCTACACACACCTACTCCGATCACTTTTTGAGATGTTGAAACTTTTTTGCGAATATCTCGGAAACTAAAGCTGAGCGGCGGTAACATGTATAGGAAAAAGTTGTTCAGAATGATAACCTTGACAACATATTTCAAGGTCATCAAAATCGGTGAGGAAGCCCCTAATGTAAATAATTACCTCGAGATTTTTCAACGAATGTAAATGAATAAGTAAATAAGTAAATTAATGTAAATAATGTATAGTCAACAAAAGTTTAAACAGCTAATAGAAAACTGTATTATATGTTGCCCATCAAATATCCGAGTGCCTAAAAATTGAAATGAAGTGGCAAGCAAGTTTAGCGACGATGCAAATGGCGGAGGAAGGCACCGTCAATATTTGCAATACGTGTTTTACGAGCATTCGTCGCTTATGTTTCGCACGATCAATTCTTCTTCGTTGCCAGATGACGGGAAAACAACGGAGACAACGATGTCGACGGAAACGAAACTGTTCCTCCGTAAAGCCGAGGAATTATCGAGGCTGGTGTCCGCCATGAAAACATTGGCGTCGCCGCGCGAAACGGAGCTGAACGAGATCGAGAAAAAACTGACCGATCTATCGATCGCCGTGAAAAAAGACAAATGTTTGAACGCCGGCGGAAAATTCGAGTGGGTTGACAGCGTGCTTGTCAAGGTAAATATTGTCTTTGTTTCAGTTAAGAACTGCCCCCTCACCTGCAAACACTGTGACCGACATATTTGCAAGCTCTACAAATTTCCACTGACGACGAACTGCGACAAAACATTTATCGCGTTTTCTAAAAATTTAGTTAGATTTCGTTAGATGCATAATTTTTAACGAATTAAAATTATTTCTCGCAACAATATTTGCCAAAGTATCAAAATGGACAGGAAAAAACTGTTAACTCAATCGAAAAGCAATTATTCGAAATTTTTATTGTAATAGGTAAAATGAACTTTAATAATAAATTGGCAATTTTTAGCGAATTTTTGAGCATATTAAAAACATGTTAATAATCCCAAAAAGCTATTCTTTGGCAAATATTGACAGTAAATTGTGAATTTTAAATAAATTTACTGAGTTTCTGGAAACACTAAATATTATTTGAAATAAAAATATGGATTTTCTGTTAGTAAAAATTTCAGACGAGGATAAATAAATTGCATAACTATTTCTGAATGCGAAATTTTCGACTATCTCTTCCAGTGTCTACAAAATGGCACGTGGCTGCTGCTGGACCAAGTGAATCTCTGCAGTCCAGCAATATTGGACCGATTGAATGGACTGCTGGAGCCTAACGGTGCTTTAACGATAGGTGAGAAAGGTGTCGACGAAAGCGGAAATGTGTTCACTGTGAGGGCCCACAAGAACTTCCGGTTATTTCTCACTATGAACCCTCGTTACGGTGAAATTTCCAGGTAATGGGAAACCATTAAATCAATTTCTCTGGTTTCCAATCATTTTTCATTTCACCCTCCACTGCCGCAGCCTTTCGGAATACTAACTCTTTCGACTGCGGTTCCAGGGGACGCCATTTCTCCAAATCTGCAATTTTTCATTCAGCAGTTGCAGTATTGTACAATGATTCGATTCATGCAGTGAAAAGTCTTCAAATTTAACGAAACTCGACGAAATTTGCCTGTGATCGTTTAATTTAAATGATTCGAATAAATACAAGCTGGAATGCTGAATATCAATTACTTTATTTAGTATAACATTTTTGCAAACACACTAGGGATTTTATTTTATTTTAGTCTGAATGTTAATCAATTCATGTGTTATATGATTTCAGAGATGATTCGTTCAATTTAATTTTCCTATTTCTTCTTAATTGACAAATTCCAAGAAATTAAAAACATAGTTAACCTTTTACTTTAACCCGTTGCCCTACAATAACGAGCCAGACTCGTGATGAAGATTCTGAATAGAGTCTAATAAATGTGAACGTTATTAATTTCCTTTAAACCGAAATAAAATTCTATTTTGTTGTAGTTGGTATATATCCTTTGGAGAAAACGTAGGCATACAACAAATATAAACTATCTTTTCTTTTCTATGAAATTCTGAACGATGAAGAATTTCCAATCATCATAATCACAAAATAAATAGTAGTGCAAGGGGTTAACTAAAAATCAAACTATTAAAACATCAACAGCGTCATGTCGAATAAATTTTGTATTTTAAATGTCTAAATAATCAAACAATTTTATATTCATTTAATTAATGCATGGTTCCAGAGCTATGCGAAACAGAGGAGTGGAAATCGCCATCTTTATGTCTCCGCTTCGAACTGGACACAGCACCTTGGACGTCAGATCGTTGCTGCACAAATATGGCATACAGAAAGTAACCCAACAAGATTTATTATTAAAAATTCACGATGCCCTACACGATGAACAATACAGGTTGAACGAGGTTCTAAGGGTAGCGTCGTTCGCCAGTCAACAAATTGCCAAAGGGTTCCCGTTTGCAGTATCACTGAGGAATTCGTATCGCGAAATTTACGGAGCTCTCGACTATAGGTCGAGGAATGAGGCGATGAGAAAGGTCGATGAAATTCTGTCAGGGGATTTCGAGAAGAATGAGACGCTTTGTTGCGACCTGGGCGCCATTACACTCGGCACTTCCGGTCTGAGGAGAGACTCTAAGCTGGCTATGGTGGAACAGCAGGGGTTCCTTTTCAAACTTACCGTGGAGACCTTAGCGTGAGTATTTTTTCTTTTTTGCTGAAATTAATTGTGGCTTTTCGGGGCACTATTGGTGACACGTTTGTTAATAAATTGCTAGTGGAAAACCGGGGATTTTTATGAAAAATGAAATCCCTTGTGAACCAGTAGGGGTTGCTTTTGAAATCTACTCTGGGGATCATCATGGTGGGAATTCTGTGAAATTAATTTCCTCGAGGTACTATGGGTAGCATTTTTGATAAATTGTTATCGACAAACTGGAAACTTTCATCGAACGGTAAAATCGTTTTAGGAAATCATATGAATTATGTGAAATTAGATGAATTTGGAGTGTTTTAGGATTTCTAATAATTGATTCTAATAAATTTATTTTATCATCTGCAAAAGACGCACACATTAAATCAATTTCAAACCAATTTCGACCGTTCAAACGGTCCCCGATCGCGTTAAAAATGTTCAGGAAATTATATTTGCTTTCCATCAACCTTTCCAGGAGCGGCACGAAGGAAATCGATTTGGGAGCTTTGTTCATGCGGAACCCGGTCACAGAAACGTCATTATTTCTGAAATTTCTTTTGCTCGACTTCTACGGGAGATCATCGATGACGGACATCGAGCTCCGACGAGTTTGGAGCTCGTTTATTCTATCGAAAAATCGGTTCGCCGATTTCGAGAAACTCGGCGAGATCCTGCACGGGGAAGTGCGGAACTTGAGGATCCTGTTTGAAAAGAACTCTGGAACGGAGATTCCGCTCAACTTCGATCAACTTAGCCCCGCTGTGAACAATCTGTCGACCGTTTTGTACTTTCGGGCGATGATTTTTGACTGCCGACAGAGGAAACAGGGTGGAAATGAAGATGTTATGCTGCTCGAGGAATATTCTTCTGCAGTATGCTCCGGTACAACGGAAACATTGTTTCTTAAATCCTTTAAGGGGTTATATACAGTTAGAATTTTCAAAAAATCGATTTTTTTTATTTCATTTTCGTAATGTACAGATATTTAAATATACGCAAAAAAAATTTCAAGTCAATCCGGCGATTATTTTCAAAGTTACACGCATATTTGTAAAGACGTGTCAGAGCGTTTGAAAGTAGGAGGCGCTCTTTCGACGCGTTTTTCTCGAAACTGTGTTTTCAAAGTCGGTGACCAAGATTTCTCGGAAACGGCTGAACCGATCACTCTCAAATTTTAACACAAGCTCCTTAAGTATATTTTTTAGTAATTAATCGAAGCTTTTTTCTCTCCGATGAATATTTCTTTTTTTTTATAAACAATTTAAGGCCAAAATTTTTGTAAAAAATCGATTTTTTTCTTTGAAAACCCGCCATTTTGTCACAAAATTTTATTTTTCTTATTCCTTCGATTAGTTACTAGATTATACATTTCTTTAACGAAATCAGTTTGGTTTTTTCATTTTTGATGATCCAGTGGTCTCCGCAAAGCGCCTTTTTTTTAGAGGAGCTCCAGGAGATCAGCTATAGCAGGTTTCAAAATTATTATTTTTACAAATAAAAAATATTAAAATACAGTTAAAAGTTACCATAATATGTGTACAAATTTTTACATTAATAGATGTAAAGGTCTTCTCAGGAAAAATTCTTAAAAAATTGCTTCTTTTGGGCCTCCTAAATGTATATAACCCCTTAAAAAACACATTTATAGATGGATAATTACAAACAATTGCATTTTTGTAATTTTTTCAGGGAAATTGACCAGCAACTTGAAGAACGAGCCACTGATCATCAACTTCGTGAAACTGCTCGATGAATCAATAAAAATCATCGATCTCATCCTCCATAACGATCATCTTTTAATCAACGACACAGATTTCCTTGAGTTGCGAGGTACTTTGAAATCGTTTCAAAGATACCACGATCTAGGATCGATCGAACTGATCGATAGATCTCGAGGCACGTTCCTGGATCTCCGAGAAATTTCCTCGTCCCTAAAAGTTCACTATAAATGGCTTGTGAAACTTTTCAAAAAATTGTTCACGCTTCTAGACAAAAAGTCGTGCGATGCAAAATTGCGAGCCGAGTTGAACGATTTTTCAGCGAACTATTTGAACGTGGTAATTAACACGGATAAATTCCGAAAAATCCGGAAAAGAGTTAAAAAGCTTCTTCCACTCGCTTCGCCGCACATTTCGGAGAATTCGATCAGCTTCCACGAGAAATTGAGGTCAATTTTGAAGAAAATTGAACTGACTGACGAAGACTCGATCGAAGTTTCGAAAACACGATTGAAAATAGCCTCTTTAGCTCTGGTGGAAAATTTATCGGCGAGGCGGAAGTTAATTAATATTTGCTCAGATAATTACAAGGACGGTCAGAAGACAGAGAACTCGATGGAACTGGATAATCTCGTTACAGAAATCACAACACTGAAAGAAATCGAAGTCAAACCAATTAGGAGTAACGAGAATCTATCGGAAATCGAAATATGGCCGATCTACGAGTTCTTCTTTTTGCTTTTCGCGTATCATTTCCAACGGAAAATTTGCGAACAATTTTCCATTAATTTCGAGACTGACTGCAGAATTATTCGTGGACAATTCCAAAAGATTCCTGATAATTGCGAGTTTGAGAAATTTGAACAAGTTCCAACTATACCTGTACATCTGATTGGTTTAATGAAATGCTTAAATTCGACTGACGTTACAGGAAAAGAACGATTACGTTTGTTTTTCGAATTATTGTTGTGGATTGAGGAATTTTCGGAAAGATCCTTTGCTGTAAAACGCTCTGATGTGCTTTTGAAATGGTTCGAGCACAAGGAAAACGCAATTCAAGATGACGATGGTAATCCTGAGGTATGTTTATCATTTTTCGTTGAATACAACAAGCATAAAAAGACAATGTTATATTTGCTTACTATACAGAATTTATTTTATAATTTTCAGACAAACTTTATCAGCAAGTCGAACCTCTGCAAGCTAATTTTCGAGTTGTTCCTAACAAAATCTGGAAACAGGATGCACAATATCAATCTTGGAAACCACAAAACGAAGAAAAAACTGTTAAAAACAATCCAAACAATGCTCTGGAGGAACTCGTTAGTCTTAAACACCCCAGAATTCAATTTCTCCACGAACGACTCGATCCTCCTTCGATTCTGCTCCAACTATTACACCTCTGCAATCACAAACATTTTAAACAATTTCAAACTAACATTAA
>CAJYYF030000076.1:0-31784 GCA_913789895.3 Seladonia tumulorum
GGTTTCGCATTTTAACTTTGATTTCTCGCACAATTTAAACGCACGATTTTTATTACGGCGATACGAGAACTACAGTGTTGCTCGCGACAAAACTAAAGACTGACAAACTGACTGAAAACTGACTGACAACTGGTCTCTTGAGGCATTGGTTCCCTTATTTATAGGATAGCCAATTCTTTGTTTCTTGAAGATGGTGGCTCAGGAGTTCCCACCTTGCATCCTTTAATCTTCTCCTAGCTGCTCGACTCAATGTCGCCAGGATCCTTTTTCTATGGAGTCGGCGTCTTTCCTCGTCGTTTGGCATCATCTGATGTCACTTCTATTGCGCAGTTTGGGTTATCATAGTTCTCTCTCATGGTATTATCTGATGTCTTTCGTATTTGTTCTCAGGGAGCAAACCGATCTTCATTCATGCGTTTTGCAGAAGGCTGAGTTGTTGATTTGGCGCCTCGTTACCGCGTCACGGTATTGAGCAGTTCGAGTTAACATAGTTCTTTATATTATATATGTGTATAATTACGTATGTATATATTTGAGGGTTAACATTTATTTATTTAACGCTGGTTATTTTATTGTTTTATTTCTAAGCTTACCTCTCTCGTGGCATTATCGGATTTTGTGATAGTTCTTTATTAGATTGATTAATCATCGATGGTCGAACCACCGGACGTGACAACAGTCAATCCAAAAAACATATAGACACTAAATTTCCAATTCTCGAAAAATTGTCGATATATAAATTATGATAATTTCGTAAAAACAAATGGTGGAACCATAAACTTGGATGTTCTACTTTCCTCGAATATATTTTTACATGATATCGTACCGTAATTTTTTACGAAATTATCAAATTTTAAATAATTTTTCGGGAATCGGAAATTTAGTGTTTAAATACTTCTGGGATCCATCGCATGTAATTTTTGTAATTGATAAAGATGTCCTTTGTATTGCTAATTTCAATTCAAGAGAATATATTTCCTTGCATATTCTTACGCATTCGAACAACGGCGCGAAAAAGAAAATGCTTTTCCTTGCTATCATCGTTCCCTTCGTTGTGAAATGGGTAAAGCATGCTCGGTATTCATCCTATTAAAGTTAAATTAAAATTCTGAAGGCAACTAGATCGAGTTCTGCCTCGGAGAATCTTGGTTGGAAGAGTCATAAAAACGTAAGGAGAGAACTACGAACGTGCAGATGCAATTTTAATAACTCGGGGTGCACTGATTTTACAGAACAGCCGCCTGAAAGATTTATATTACGCAAAGGGCGCATGTAAGAACAGAAATCTAATTTTTTGGCGAATACATTTGTCTTTCGATGAGCTTGATTTACGCTTCCTGGTGGAGCAGCACGGACTTATAACTTGGTTGTCACTTTAATATTTTAAGTGGCCGACTCTCTGCAATAGAGTTTCACAAGCTTCTGACCTAATTTCTCTGCCCACCTCGAACGCAAATAATGTCAAATGGACTTTAAGGAGAATATGCAATACTGTGGGCTCCGACAAAACGTACATTCTTTTGCATTTTTTGTGTTTTACATGTGTAAACTATTGTGGTAAATGGATTTTTTTGAATACTCAAAAATGCCAAAGTTTCAATAATGGAAGCAGCTGATATATATTTTCAGTTAATCTCTGTTTGTTATAACTTGGTAAATTTGTATTTTACATTAAAGATTAGTAGCTTATTAGTTTTCTAAATCAATTTGTGTAGCAGCTGTAAAAATTTTATGAGACTGAGATCCCACGTCTGACTCCTTACGTTCTTGTACTACTAGCAGTGGATACACGGGTCGCGATGGTGACGTGCAGTGAGAAATGGCTGATCCATACAGTCTCCTTCCACTGCAACTTAGCTGCCCCGTTACCAGTCCTGATGTACAGCCCTCTCGGCTGATTCATGCGATCCGTTACAACTACTTCTACTGTTCGTATTCGTGTATACACAAACGTTCGTTCCGGGCCACCCCCATTTACACGTGTACGATTTTACGTAAGCACGCGAAGATAACGGCGAGCCGTACATGAAAACCCTTCAGGATCTAGCAAAAGACTGAAGAGCATGACGATCACCTATGTACAGGGTGTCCCAACCAAACTTAGAGTATTCGAAAGTTCGCGACCGAGTTTCAGACGCCTCAAGACTATCTTTGACAAAGAACCATATTAATAAAATCATTGTAGCGGCCAGCTTGGGACCTCTGGTTATGGCACGGGTAATGCTCTACGCTCTTGAAACGTGACTTTTGATATTTTTAGCAATTAGGTACGGAGTGGCCTTGTCACCGTATATCTAGTCAAGCGTGTCCGTTCTCAAGGCGTAGAGTTAGCATTGTATTTAGTTTTTCCAGGCCCGTGCCATAAATCTGCCGTAGGTCCCATCCTGCCCTTTTCTAGCGTTGCGCCTGACGATTGCCAGACGACCTGGGTTTTTCCCAAGTGCAGACTCTGGCAACTCGTTATATTTGTTGAGTGGTTGATGGCACTTGGGTCATGAGGATGGCCTTGGGACCATCAGGATGTTCCTCGAATCCATCTCTACTTTCCAACCGTACACCCCCAATTGGTCCTTGCCCTGGCCAATCCAGAAATGTTTTAGTAATTTGGGAAGGGAGGAAAATCCTTTAGGAATAGGGAGGATCGAGGCTTGCTGCGGAGCCTCTGTCGATTCTCCCGTCAATTCGGTTTCTAACTTGTCACTACACTACAGAACAACTTTTTCACGTTTGTATTCTGCTCCGGCTCTTATCTCTTTTTGTAAATATACAGTGCACTCTTCACATTGTTAAACTTAGTTCACTTTAGTCGACACACCACGTGTGAATCAACAGCCAAAGATCGAATATCCCTTTGGGATAACCACGAGCAATCAACCATCATTATGTTAAAATATAACCATTTACGTTTAGAAAACCTAATTATAGTCAACATAATTTTCTCAAGACTAATTTTCTTCAAGTGACCTTGAATACAAAAAATTACTAATAGCTGAGTAAAGGTTGAAACTAATGAAAAAGTAACTGTGATTGAAAGATTAATGAAGATAACATTATTTTACTATAAGAAATAATTAAGATTATGCACACCAATATTATATTTCTGTAAAAGATTTATGAAAGATTCTATAGTGCTGTGATAGATTCTACCATATTTTATAATGTTATAGGAGTGTAATCGTAAATTGCTGATTTAATTGTAGTTATGTTAATGGACATTATTTTGAACATTTATGAGATAAATAAGATGACCTGGAGAAAATTTTATTATTTTTCCTATTATAAAAAATAAGCGAGATATCTATGATGCTTGAATTGAGTGTGACACCAAGTATGTGCCATTCACACCTCCGACGCTCTGCAGTTCTTGAAATTCAAACCGCGCTGTGATAACTGAGCTGCGCACGTTCAGCACGTTCTCCCGTTTTTGAAAACCGAAGATCGACATCGCGAGAAAGCTTATTTTCTTTGTAAAGAATGTCTGTGTATGTACGTATAAGAAATGTACCTGCGACATATATTCCACTGAATATTATAAGTCAAATATTCTGTGAGTCACATGAACATGGGACGATACCAAAATGAATAACAGAAATCATCTTGAAATAAGGAAATATGTGGACGATATGACGGTAAGGAACGGGAAAAAGCGATAAGATTTTTATTTTAGAGCTTGTTACAAGAAACAACTTTTATATGTAAAATAAGGTAATGCCATCAAAGGGCATCTTTAAAAAGAAGACTGTATCTCGTTTGCATAACCTGTATTTCAATTTTCTTATTCAAATTGGAATGCACCTTTACAACATTTAGAGAAATAACAATATACTATTCGTTAGTTAATTAAACGTGCCATTTCAGAAAATAAAGTCATTAAAAACTATAGTTTCTTGAAAACTTTAGCTCGAATAGCAATATACACTGGACTGCCTAACAGAATCTCCACGTGTAACATTTGCATAAATTTGTAATGCAAATCCGTCTCAAATGTAAGAAAGGAAAAGAAGCGCAAAATAATAAGTGGAATATTATTTACATAATATTAATATTATAATATTTGTACAGAATATTAACTTATCTACATAACATGATGTTATGTTATAATAATAGAGAGACACGAATAATGCACAATAAATGATTAGACAAACGTATTAATCACGACTACATAATACATTGTTCATTTGAACCGTCTTGATCTTTTATACAAATTAACGTAATTTACTTGCCTGCTATTGAACGGCCGACTTTCACTTGCTTATACTACTCGTCGGATGAGGTACGCTCGAAGTATCACTTGTCTGACCAATGATAGGTCTCTATACTGTTCGCCCGACCAGACACAAGTTTAAACCACTCCACCCCTAAATCTTTACCTCACTCACCGTCGCGTCGATCACCGGTGACAGACATAGACATTTCCGGCGACTCGAATGTAGTAAATGCAAATTTCCGTTTTCGTAGATAAACTTCGGGAAAATGTAATTCGGAAACAGCTTTTTAAATGTATGAAACTATAAATGTATGAAATTCCGTCGTCGAGTTAACACATGTGCATTTTAATATGATTACAATTACTTTTTATTTTATAGATAAATTCGAAAAATATTATACCACTTAAAAAATTGTAAGTGCTTTAAGAATAGATTGACATTGTACAGATTTTGTAATTTTAGAAACAGTATATAAATAAATATAACGAATAGATATAACGAATAAATATAACGTTAAATAATAACGAATTAATTCACAGGATGCGATTTCGGTGATCAGTATTTGACAAATTCCCTCTAATAAGATTGGACAATGTATCGAAAATTACTTCTATCTATAGATATGACTTTTATTGAATCCTAGAATAAGCTTCACTCGACACCCGGTTCGTGATGAGTGTGCTAATTGCCGGAAACTCCAAATCGAGAAATGGTACACATTAAAGTTTAACACGAGATTGAGAGCAGCATTGAAACAAAATTAAACCAGAACATAATGCCCACATTCAAATTAACAATCAGCAATTTTTTTCTATTCTTATTGTTGTTTCATGATTTTATTAGCTGCTAACAAATCAAATGTTTAGTTATTGTATTGAACGTGCCCTTTGACTGGAATTTGGTGTCTATGTAAAAGGATAGAAAATTGTTGTAATATTAATTCATTTTCAATTAGTTTCACAAGTTTCTTAATTTTCTTACTTGGTAAACTGTTGAACATAGTCTTCAATTTCGTATTATAAAATTGACAAATGATTCTAAGTATTAGTATGAGTAAAATGAAAACATTGTATGTGAAGGTACTGTGCATGTACAGTACAGGTGTATGTATGTATTCGAAGGTCCCGCTATTGGTTCGCCCGATAATTGTTAATCGATGTCCCGGCAATCGATCGTTCGATTGTTCTGATAATCGAGGTTGTATTTTATCTGCGTCCACACACGAGAGGCCAAGCAATCAGTGGGCTGGATACTTTATGCGTTTATACAATAGACAAGCATATAAAACATCATGATAACGAAAATTAGTGAAAGCTAATAGTACACTATTCCCAATCCAATCGAATGTTTAATATTGCAAAGGATGAGAGTCAACAAAAGTAAAATATAAGCGTGAATAATATGTTGAGTTATGCTATGTTGAATTATACCAATGAAATGTAGTGCTTGTAAAAATAAATATTTCCCTTTTAAAAAATAAATCCTTGCGAGATTTGAATCTGAATTGATTTGAATTTTTTTCGGAGGGTTAATAACGTACAATTCGGATCTTTTTTTTTTTAATAACATAAAATGGAATTTTCTTCTTTTTTTAATAACGTATATAATTTAGATTATTTTCTTTTCTTAAACAGTCTCTGAAAAGAATATTTTTAAACAGAGTTGGTACACATGCACGCAATTCTGCTACGTGCCACCATGCATTAAACATCCACAACCATTCTTAAAATCGCGCGACCGATAATGGAATCTAAACATTCGCTTAATCCTCTTTCGCACCGTTCCAAACACTTGTTTACATTAACAAACGCCCGTGCCGTACTCCCAAAACCTCGCAATGCAAAAACGTGGAACATGAATTTCTACTTTCGCCTGTAGGTAAAATAATCTTTGAAAACGTGAATTTCTTCACGATCTTCTATTCAAACATTTTGGCACATGTGTGTGCACATAACTACATTTTAAATTCATATTAAAGTTTAAAATGACGTACCGTTATCTCTGTTTTTTTTGAAAAATTCGTTATTTAATTTATTTGCTCTTTGTTAATAGACACGCTTTTTCATTTCCAATGTAAAGCTTCATAAGCCCCTATATAAAAAAAACAGGTGTGTATAAAAATTTGATTAACTGCGAATTTAACGTACAATCGATGTAAAAAGTATTCGTATCCAAAGTTTTACATAGTGTAATAAGTTTGAATAAAGTACACTGATATGCTGTCTTGCATACAATAATTAATTTCCATTTGGTTTTATCTGCTCTAATAAAATTTGGTATCATTTTTGTAAACATGTTTATCGTATTGAAAAGCAGCGAATAATTTAATGAATTGAATGATTATTTCTTTCAATGAAGAAACAATTACACATAAACGTGCAGCGATATAGTTACAACAATAAACAAAATAGTATTGCAAAATTACCACCAATTATCAGAATATCGATTTCATGAAAAATTGGGCTTTTCCCAATCCCGTAATTCAGTCCCGGATAATATATAAATATTTTAAGTTATGAGAGTTAAGAATCAGGGGCACAAGGTATTTTTAAAAAATCATAACTCCAACAACATTGCAGATATCGATATGGAACACGCAGCATGATATGCACAAAAATTGAAGGTTAATAAACGAATAGAACATAATACATTGCTCACTTTAAATTATTGTAAAATCAAACGGTGGCGGGGATCGGTGTCAAGCTGTTTTGTAACGAAATTTCCATAAAAATCACTGTTTTAGTCTGCTTTATACGTTTTACGTATTGTGCAAATGCACAAGATCCTCAGTTTAACTCGTGCCTTTTCGTGCCGCGGTAGTAAAAGTAGTGATTTACCTTCACGACCAAACGTTCCTTTACCGTATAGCCGTACTAACTTGAAGCAAACGTCGCCGTGAAACGTCATCGTAACGAAAATCGCTAGTAATTTCGCAAATTCGATCGAGTACCTTGATAAAATTGTCCAACATCAATTTTGTGTTTCGACAACCGGTAGGGTCAGGGACCCAATTACTGCGAGGGTACCAATTACCGTGCCTATAATAATTATACTCATTTTTAAAACATAGTGAACATTACATATTACATTTTTTTATTGAAATCAGTTATTATATATGCTATATACTGTGATTTCTCTATATATGTCGCCAAGACTTGGATGATAAACGTCACGGAATCATCCCTACTACTGGCTACGAAGCTCGAGAGCCCTCTGACGCCAAGAAGTGTAAACATAACACGGTTCAGGTATGTATGTCTTCTGCACGATACAAGACACTGGTGAGATATTCGCTATAACCACTCACGAAAATATTCGAACGCCCTTTAAACTAGTATAACTTTTTTAAAATTAGGTCAAACAACCTGGCATTTCGTAGCAATTAGAAGAATTGGTTTTCCAAATTATGTGCAAACAAGATTTTGAAAAAATTGCAATTGGTAAGAATTACATGAGAAAATAAAAATGGCACTTTCCAAAACTTTTTTATTTGAGCCTGTAATGAAAATTTAAAATATACGTTTTGTAGATCTATGTTAGTTATACACATGCTGAAAATTTCATCGAAATCGACTAATATACACACGAGCTCCAAACAGTTAAAAGTGGTGAAAATCGTAGTTTTTCACGACTTTTGGTCAGTTTCTGCTTAAAATTCACAAATTCTAACATCTTTCGATGCGTGTCGTTTTTATCTGCATCAACCGATTTCGAGGAAATTTTCAGTATGTTTATAAGTAACATAGATCTACAAAACGCATATTTTACATTTTCATTACAGGCTGAAATAAAAAAGTTTTGGAAAGTACCTTTTTTATTTGCTCTCCTAATTCCTAGCAATTGCAATTTTTTCAAATTCTTTTTTACACGTCATTCGGTAAACCAATTCTTCTAATTGCTCAAAAAATGTCAGGTCTTTTGGTGCAATTTAAAAAAAGTTATACTGTTTTAAAAGACGTTTGAATACTTTCATGAGGCTGTGTATATCGAGAATTCATTGTATCTCTTTGGGAGATATATCGAGTAAAGACTGCATTGATGTATCAAATTTGTTTAAACCTTCGTTACTCGGTGGTATTGAGCATATTTATTAATGAAATTTATTCGAAATGTAGCATATTGAGTGTTAAGAAATTGTTTTGGCAGTAAAATAACAAAAGACTGGAACGGTGGTTAGTTGATATAAATTTGAACGCTTTCAGGATTCGTGTTCGAATCAGCGTTTATAAAACTATAAAAATTGTCCACTGAAACGCTAAAAAAAGAAAAGAGTTAAAATTTGTTAGACAGCGTAATCGCGCGTATATCCAGTCTTGTCTCGCAGCAATGATCGAGAAGCTACTGTCAGTTCGGGCCTTCTCTTTGCCCTATCTCTCGATAACAAGCGACAGCTTGATAAGTGTCTCCGGACGATTAAATGGCAAGCCGCGGGCGTTGATTAAAACGATGTCGCCTACAGTTCCATATTTTACCATCAGTCTATTACTGTCGACTATAAAATGCAATCGGACCGGCACTAACTGACAGGAAAAACTGACAGGATTTACGTTTAGGCAGGAGTTACGTCAGCAATAAACGGTGTCAAATAAAATCTTTGGAGAATTCTTTGCCTTTATCGGCGCGTAAAAACGTCCGACTAGCTGAATAACGATTATTGCGTGTGCACGGTTACTTTGTTCGCCGTTAAAACAGTGCCACGCGAGTTGCATAGCAATTGCACACGCGCAATTACATTGCGTCTCGTCAACGCTTTAAACGCCCGTATAAAATATCCAACGGCCGAATATCATAAAATTCACCTTTCTTTGGGCATGCGTACACGTGATAAGCATCTGTAAAATTATGCTACGTGTCGCTGCTATCGGGGTACAACCAAACGAAAGGGGAGATTCCTCAGGAAAGATAAGTCAATTTTGCGGAATGTAATTCTTCCATATCGCATTCCTTATGACTGATCTATAAACTCGAAAATTCTCGCTTTCATGGTGTATACCTAACGTTTCCTCTCTCTCTCTTGTTCTAATTGTAAATCAAACTAACAAATGTCTACGATTACGGGTGGGTTCGAGTTCCATATGCTACATTATCCGAATTAAACAAGAAAACGTTCGAATATTGAAACAGTTACTCAACTGTAATGCTAGATTGAATTTTTATTAATTTATTCAATATATAGTATCGCGTATGGATCGCTTAAGATTGAACTATTTTTTAACTATTTTTGTAATTATTTCAAGTAAAGTCTTTTGACATCGAAGATTCAACTATTATTACAAGATACGACTATTTTTGAGAGAAAGAGAGTTAACTAATTTGAAGTAGTCTTAAACTAATTCTAATTTCGAAATGCTGAAAACGTAAAAGAAATTATCTCGATATGCAAACAGTATTGCGTACATAAATGAAGTTTATGATTCAAAAAGCATGAAGAGAGAATAAAAAAGGTTTTTACAAACTATGATTGAATGCGATGTGAAAACTGCTATCGGCAAAAGAATCTCAAAAATCTGTATCGTTAAAATCGTTTCATTGCATTTTACATTGAATCGTGAATTCTCACAATTGGCGAAATCGTATTGGTGAATTTGACATGAAGGGAAATGTGGGGCATCATTTCGAGAAAAAGAACTTTGAAAATTCTGTTCGAACGTTAAACGTGTTCAACTTTTATGCTTTACATTTTTGCAGGCGCGAGCCTGAGGAAATTGGGTATTATTAAATAAAAACTATTTCTTTCACGAACGGTTCCGGTTAATTAATCGTAAAACGAACCACGTATTAACTGTAACTGAAGTTTGTGTTTTATAACACCGGAGATTTTTACATCGTACGAATGTTTGCAGTTCTACAGTCCGGTGACGTCTGTTTGGTGAAGACTGACTCGTCGCTCGGGAAAATTCTACGTTGCTAGTTTGCTTATTTGATGTCGGAGGCGTCGGAAAGGAAGTGGAAGGGAAATGGGTAAATGATATGAAAATACTGAAGATACCGACTTGAATTTTCGTTTTCGCTGCACGCTATTCTCGATGGAAAAATTCTTGGAAACTGAATGAAGGATTCTCTCCTCTCGCGTCTAAACCCGAGAGCGTTCCGCACTTTGCTTGATTTACAACCCTAGCTGAGAGTGGTCGAGTTAGCTGGATTTAGTGTCACGTTTACCAGCTATACTGCAACTACTTATTCAGATTTAAAAGTGAATTGTTCTTGAAATTTTCTTAGGATCTTTCAATGCAAAAGGATTCAAAGATCATTCATTCCAATGACTTTTTGGTTCTTATTTCATGGAAAAAACCTATAGTTCCTTTGAGACTCTTCTTGTTCGCGATGAGTATTACAAGGTGCAATGGAAAAAAATGTTTGCAGTTTTACAAGCACAAGGGTTGTGGACGAAATATTAAAAATAAATGATATATTATGTAAAAGAAACACCTTGCGCTATCATGTATACACACATGTAAAAAGTGTCGTTCTTGAAACAGTATTATGACGCGCGGTCGTCGCCCCGTATTTCGACACAATAACTGATCGACGACGACTCGCGCTATAAGGACAAACATATAAAAACCACAGACACTAGTCTTCGTTTTGAATAATCCGTTCGGCAAGGAACAGTTAACGTTTAGACTTTGTAGAGAGCAGTCAATAAAGCATTTTTTTGGGTTACACGAGTCAATCTCCTGAGAAGACCCTCCCACTCTACAATTAAATATTGCCAAGTATTGGACATGGTGCAAAACCGAGTCAGTCTATTTTTGTTGCCATTGCTAAACGAGGAGATATTAATTATTGAAAAAAAATTTCTTAAGTAACTTCTAACTATGACAAATACAATTATAATGTTGATTTTTTGTTATTCTTCTATATTCCTAGCAATAAATAATGATTTATACAAAACTTGTGGTTATTGGTTCAGTTTTGCTCCTTATTGTATAAGGACGAAAAATTGAGGCGCGTAAAACCATTTTTCGCTTATTTTTGTCGGTAACGTGGTCACTCTACCTTATCGCGAATCTACGGAATCTTGGCTCTTAAGAATCGCTGGCGCAAATACTTTCTTAATGATCGGAGTGGTCCCGGATACTGCTCAGGGACAAGGAAGGAGACTGATGAAAATGGCTCCCTGGAGATACGAATGAAGGACGACAGGTTCTGGCTGGAATAGGAGAGGTTGCGATAGGAGGTCGAGGAGACCGATACAGCCGAGGTGGATATCGAGAATTCCCTTTAATGACTAATCGATCTCCGACCGTGATCCCCCTTGTTCCTAAGCAGCAGCCAATAACGGTCGAAGATCAACGTTTTCGTATTCAAATCACCGGGAAGTTCACGTAATCCTAATAAACATTATCTCAGCCATCTATTTCGGGCTCTCGAGTTCGTTTCGGTTCAACAGTGGGGAAAGGGTCACGATTCCTATGACTTATCGATTATTTATCGAGCGTTCCACTTAGGTGTACACCAGTAGATACGGGCAAGAGAGTAGGCTCTCTCTCTCTCTTTTCCCCACTCCCTCCCTGTTTCACCGAAACGCGAATATTCCATTCCGGGAATCCTTCGTCGAAGTTTGTTTGGGAATTCGCATTTTGCCAGCGGTCGTTAAGATTTATAAACGATCGAACGTGGACAACGTTACTGTAGAACTCCGATTATCTGAATTAATTGGGGGACACGAATGCATGGATTAGCAAGTTTCTGGCGAGCAGGGCACTGATTTTCCCGAATACTAATTGTCACATTATCGAAACGAGTCGGTACATAAACATCGTGTGATTTACATTTGGAAAATAACGCGGTGTTCGCGGTGTGAAATACCTATGCGAAAGTATTAATGCGACGCGGGGGCGTGGATGAGGATGCGTGCTTCGATCGCGGAATGAGCGAAATCGAATGTATACACATAAATACGAAAGATTGATGCAAACTGGCAACGATGGAAACAGAGAAGAGTATAATGTCGGGAACGTTGAAAGCATGCATTAACCCTTTCGGTTACATACATGCCCCGGGAATGTTTATGATATTTTGTACGACAACATGTCTCACACGTGTGCGTTACACTGTGCTCTCTTAGTTTATTTGACTGTACATTACAGTTTCTAATTAGTAACTGTGACAATAAGTAACGTGGCAACATGTAAAACCACTTTCGTTTAGGCAATATACAGTGTCTCCCACGAATTCTGTCCACCTGAAATATTTTTGTTATTTTGGAACAGTACGCGAGAATGTTTCGCATAAAAATTATTGGATTTAATTAATTATATGGTAATAGCAGTTTTTTTACAAGTGGACCTGTATAGGAGACATGGAGGACACTTCCGTTTTTAAATGGCATGGCGTACCTTTTATGCTGGATTTCCATAGATGATACGAATCATCGATAGATGTTTACGAATAAACGATTTATTAAACTTTGAATGATAGGTGCCATGATATTCCCATTTTTGCTGTAAGACTTGTTCCCCACTTGTTCTATAAAACATAAAAAAAATTGTAAGTCACTGAATTGGAAGTTTAGTGTTCAAATACTTTCTGGATTGACTGTAGACGTATGCACCTAAAGAATCTCATCAGAATGAAGAAGGATTTATAATTTACCATCCATTACAAAATTTTTTTGAGCACAATATAACTGTACATGCGAAAAAACTTATGAAGTTAGCTGATACATAGAACACATTATACACTGGCTCTGTTGGCTTAAACGGTTTCCACCAAGAACGAATAAAAAATCCGGGGCTTATTAACCGCAGCCCCATTGTCATATCTTGCCCGAAATAAAAGAGAGCGATCCTCTCCTCTAAGCCGCGTAACGCATTGTGTTTAATAACCAAGCCGGATGTACGTATCCGATGACGTGGAACTTAATTACAGTCTGTTGGGGTCATTACCCGGAGACTTAAGGCGGCCGTTTAGCCGAGCGTTGCTATGAAAGGGTGTGAAAAGTAATTTTGTACATTTCGCGATTAACCCCCGGGATCACGGCCGCTATTACCCGCCCCGTAAAATCCCATTCAGTGTTTATTAATTGCGGAATTAGTTGGGAGGGTGCTTATTTAACGGGATTGCCCGGTGCTATTTAATGCAAAGAGAGAGGAAGAGAGTGTGAGAGACAGAGAGAGTGGTGAATCTTCATAGCAGCTCGTAAAGGCTGTAGAGAGATTCTCGAGCGTCTGAAACGAGGCATTACTTCATTTCAAGAAATTAGATAAGGTAAGAAATCCAAACGGACGTTAAAAATATTGAATTGGCGGACGGTGAAGAATTACAACGATTGTTAGTAACGAGAATATTGCCAATAAATTCATTCTAGAAAATTTTACGGAAGCCTAACTAAGTTATACTTTGATTTATACCTTCCTCAAATTTTCCAGAAATTAACCCTTTGCACTCCGAACCATTTTCTGGCAGAAATTTACAAATCCTCGTATTATTTAGTATAATTTTGGAACCAAGTAACGTATTATAATTATATTGGACTTATATGAATTGGTTGACATCGGGGAATATATAGTTGCAAAAAAATCAATATTTTATTTAAAGTTGCGCTGGAATAAATTAATTCCCCGTAATCGCTAATAAACTTTAATGTCCCCTGAGAGAGGACAGCGGAGTGCAAAGGGTTAATAGATTCTAACAAAGTCGTTTTTTTTTCGCTGTACAGTTCAGGTCCCAATTATTTTTTATATTTTATTGAGTCCTTTTCCTGGCAACGACCCTTTAAAAATTATTTTGTGGAATCGAAAATAAGGAACAGTTTGTTTCTGTGAAGTCTTCATGGTGTACCTCATATTATTATATTATGTTTAATAAAAGTTTAATAAAAGAACCTCAAAAAATCGTACAAGAAGCTTCTACACGTTGTTGTAAAGCTGCAATCTTCGGATCTATCGTCGAGCCATTTGCGAAAAATATTTTTCGATATTTTTAGGAACGCTTCAATTGGTAGCGTTCCCAAGAAAACGTACTTATCAGTCTTCCACTCGTTACATCGTGCAAAACTGTCTCAGGCTAAAGTGAATGATACTTACAATTAGTTTTGTGAAAATAGAAGCTTCGAGCTTTGCAATGTCAAGAATTTCTTCGAGGACAGGAAATTTTGTGTTTTAATTAAAAATTTTACTTACCGGGGACGCGTGTATTAGAATAAAAAAAACCGAAAATACAAGCTGATCGAAGAATTTGGTTCCACCGGATGCTATGGAAGAACTTTTGCGCGCGGCGTATCGTATAATATTCGTTCGTTGCGCAGTTAATTAAAACCAACTTATTCAGTTAAACAGTGTCCTCCAGAACTGCCAGCAGAACACGATACGGAGGGTAAACCAGGTTCCCATTTAAACGGCAAAACATTCTTGACTGTGGCAGTACTTCTCTGACATTCATTTACTACGAAATTAATTGCCACGGATTATTAATTTTAGAGAATCCCCTTTCGCGATATACGGATATAAACGAAGAAGATAAAACAGATTTACGAAAGGATTTAATTGCGCGGATAATTACGGCGGATCCGTTTAATTAAAAAATTTACCCCCCCCCCCCGGGGGGGGGGGGGGTCATAGAAACTGTTGAAAGTGTATTTCTTGTTTTCCGTTTATTGTATACCGTTTAAACTTGGATAAACGTCTCGAAATGCTTACAACAGTACAGATAATCGTGACAGAAACATTTAAATCGCGAGACAAATAATAATCTTTGGACTGAATAAGCAATTGAATAATGAAGAGAGAGTGATGAGATGCTTGATTGAGTAATTGAATCATATCAATTATACATGCATTGATATACCAATCATCAATTCACCGCATAACCTGTCTAACGAGTATCGGACATTGTATTCTACTTTATAATTCAACGGATGGATAATGCGTTTCATTTTATTCATGCTGTGTCTGTTACGCGCTTTTATGATTTCACTAGAATAGTCAATACTTAAGCTTTTATTGTATGCATAGTTGTGAATATTCAAATTCATTGAAAACCACCTTTATGTTAAGAACAATTTTACTGGTAGAGAATAAAAACGTATAAAAATTAAATTTAATAATTCGAGCAGCAGTAATCAAGTTAATATTTTTTTAACCAATAGCTTATATCTACTAACATAATTTATTGTTAAATTCATGGCAAAAAATGGTGAACCATAAACGTATCCATTTCAGTTATATGTACAAAAATTTCATATTATGATATATCATGATTTTACACTTAAAAAAAAATGGTATACAATTTAACTTGCAGGGGCAATAGTTTAATATACATTTTTCATAGTTCTTTGAAAACTGCAATTTTTGAAATAATATTTTAATGGTACCATAATGTTCCTCGAAGACACGAAAACGTCTAAATTTTTCTAAGAGTAAGACTTTATTTCTACAGTTACCCAGAGATTTATTTCTGTGTATAAATAAATATTCGTGTTTCAAGCTGACACTAAAGTGGACCCACACGCATAGGGAAAACTGCACGTTATAGCGCATATTCCAGTTTTATTGTGCTTCGCATATTCTTCTTGAAAGCGACTGCAAGCCTCATTAAAAAAAGCCATAAGCAACTTTGTAGTGCTCTTAAGGTCTCTCTTAACTAACTTTTTTTCACAGCGATGTCATAATGCGATGTCTCCACCGGCTAGTATAACACTTCCCCAACTGTTTCGACGCAACATGTTCTCGGGGATGCATACACTCGTAAATTAAAACGAGGCCGCGAGACGGGAACAAGAATTGTTCTCGTATAGTCGCGCGTTATTACTATACGTATGCTGTGTTACCGCTAGTTGGAGCGCGTTTCCAATTGTTTGGAATCATCGAGATAGAGCACTTGTCGATCAGTCTATCGATGTAGACTATAGTTATAGACTGTAGGTAGAGAATAATTTTTAAGTAATCGTACGATATTATTATAAAATAATGTTTATTATAACTAATGATTTTTTTCTAACTTCACATTATTATATTAGGGGTATCCATAAGTAATCAATTATTTGCAGAGAATTTGTTTTGCTTTTAATTTTGCATTTAATTATTTGCGTCATTTTCATCATAAATGCTTAAAACCCGCAGTCTAATTACAAGTTACGTCTTGACGGGCTTATCTTCAAATCTGTGACAGTTTCATTGACGAGAAAAATTTTGTCAAGTTTTTGGAGACGTTTGAATTCACTGCGTTTTTTTTTTTAAGAAAAATGGGTCGTCACTTTCGCACCTGCTACATTGATAAAACGAGTCGAGGCTCACGGTCGGGCTATATTTGTTTTTATGAAATTATCACGATTTCAATATCGACAATTTTTCGAAAATCGATATGCAGTGTTTCAATACTCTCTGGATCCATTGTATGTAAAATTTGTTATCTGCCGTTTGTTATTTGAAACCCTACGTCCAGATAATGAAGTGAACCGATCCATATTGTACGCAACGCGTTGTGCAAAATATTGTATTCGCGATAATGCTTTCCGAGTATTGTTCGCGTAATAAAAATCGGGACGGAAAATAATTCATTTGTTACGCAAAAGGTATGGAATGAAATTGGGCTGCGTATATGGGTTACAAGAAAAGGAGACTGTGGGGAAAAAAGTGGCTTCGCAAGCAGTTCTTTCAACCGAATGAAACTGCTTATTCGACATATTGCGGAATGACTTCATGAAATCGAATGATCAATTCGCGCGAGGGCTCGGAATACGGCTCTGTAGCAGTCGTCTTCCATTTCCGCGTCTCTCGTCCGCCGTCATAGGATAATTAAAACTTTATGATCATCGGAGGACGCGCAACGCGAATATTAGAAGGATACCACCGTTCGAATACGGAGAAATCCGATTGTAATTAATTCGAAAATAATTCGACGAAGCCTGGGCACCGATAATTAAAATCGAGTTTCGTCACCAACCGTTAAGCGACTTTGGAGGCAAAGCTACAGATTAATTAGCGGTGACTGGACGATTCAAAGGGACCGGGTTCCTCCTTCTGTTGTATCGACGTGAAATTAATTTCATTTCCTCGCTTCCTTCTGTTACGTTGTAATGATTGTGCATTTTATCATAATTACTGTTAAAATAATCTTACGTTATTACAATTCCCTTATGTAAGAATGAGATGCGTAGAACGGCCCGTGAAAACAGAAAATTGTTTGCAGCTGATGCCACAAATGTAAAACAACTGCTTCAAACAATAAATGTAAAATTCGACGCTGCACTTTTTCGTGACATGCTTTGTTTCGGGCAAATCGTTTGAAAATGTAAACAAAAGGAAGTCCCAAACTATTTACTATTGGATCAAAAATTGTTAAACTATGTGAAAGAAAGAAATTTTTAGACTGATACTTGAAATAATCAATGGACTGCAGATCCTCGTGCACTTGCAATATTTGTTGATACCTAAAGTACTGTTCCTACATTGTGAAATTTTAATTTTAAATTAAATTTTTATATTAAAAATTACTATCACCAAGTTTGAAACTATAATACTCAATACTCCTCTTTTAAAAAGATTTCGAAAGATTGTTTTATTATCAGATTAGTCAAAGTAGGATGACTGCTTAAGACTTCATCGATTTAGATATGTTCTATCTTTCGAATTATGATTATGACTCCGGATTTTATTCATTTGTGACAAAAATGAGTAACAGTGAAGATATTAAGACTTGACTTTGAAAGTATTAATATATTATTTCCACTGCTTTAAAATGATTAGTGAAAAATATTTTATATTTACCTCCTCAGTTACCTTGTCAACGATTTATTTATATAGGTTGTTCCAAGAGTGACCTTGAAATAACCTTGGAAAAGTAATTTGCTTTATCAGTACGTCTTGATTATGGGACTGCCAGGAAAAATTCCGGATTTATCTCAACGGCCCAGTGTTTGAGAATTTGTCGTATCTTTAAAACAAAGTACGAAACTTAAGAGGACAAATAGAGAAACGTGCTCACGGTTATCCGCATGGAATACCCCGAACGGTATTAGTTTAACGAAGCAACAAGAACAATTTGTTCGTATGAATAAAAAGAACTGATTAGAGAGAAAGAGTCGAATATCTCGGCGGGACAGCAAAATTTAATTTAACCCGGAGGAAAGATCGTCGGATTTGTTAACGTAAATTGAACCGAAGGGGAAAAAAAAGTTGGCAAAGCGGCTTATGCATAAAGCATGACCGGATGAATAAAATAAGACTTCCATTTCTCACGCAGATCATTTCAACTACAAAGGAATTATTCTTGGGCTGTTCTTTTCCAGCGTAGGCGCCGAAAATGATAGTTCGTAGCTTGCTAATACTGACGGAACTAATTTCATTCGCTTCTCTTTCGGATCTCGTCCTTGGAACCAGTTTGAAAGTACTCGAAGTGACTTGTGAATATTTAACGTGCATCTTACGTGTGGAACTTGATGCGCTATCCACCGAACGTTTAGAACCACCGTCTGGTTCCCAACAAAATTATATCACGTAACAAATTTTCTCCTCGACGCCAATGTTTGTGGGAACACCAACTGCACGTTAGTTCTGAATTTTCAATAAGTTAATTAAATTGCTTGGGGCTGCCTCTAGTTTGTCAATTTGAGAATCCATTTCCATGAACGTAACTACGGTTTAATTAATGAATTTAATTGGTCGTCGCGCGTGAATGTAAAATACGGTTCAACGAAAATTTGTTCGGCGATTTTATTTCGTAAACGAACTATAATAAATACAGGATTATTGATAGACTGCAGATTTAATAATAATAATTTAATGCTTGCACATTTTACGAAACTTGCAGCGCACGTCCATCGATTAGTAATATTGTAAACGATCATCGGAAACACGTTCGGAGAAACAAAAATATTAAATAAAATATTGAATATTAAAACCACCCAAGCGATTTCCATTAAAATCTATTTAAACTTTCATATAAAACGTATGCATCAAAAGGACACAATCAACCCATTATTTTACTTCTTTCAATAACGCAGGCAATATATTTTTTAAATCCACTGCGAACGAAAAAAAAACCAAAATGTTAAATCGATTGGAGCATTTAAATTGCAAAGACTCGAATCAAAAACTGGGAAGCCATCTAGTAGAGCGAAGAAGCGATCTTGGCTGATCACCAATTCAATTTCGATGGCGAATTTATCCGGCAGAAGAAGATAACGTTATTTAACTGATTTTAATAGCGCGTACAATACGTTTTTCCGTTAATATCGAGCAGGGTTTCAACGTGAAAAAAAAATAAAAAAGGAAAACAGAGAAAAAAGGAGGTTAAACGTTCACGGTTAAAACTAGGCGAGTCAAATCTAAAATTCGAATGCGATCCAGAAGGCGGGGGGGGGGGGACTGAGCGTTGTCTGATTTCCAATACGAGTTTAACGCAAAATTTATTCGGCGAAAGAGATAACGTTGTTTACCGGCGGTTGATAACATATGTACGAAACGATTCCCGGTTTCCCGCGGATTTTCGCTGCTCGCAAAGGATTATAATGACACGGGCATTGTCGTTTCATTTTTTATCTTGCCGTTGGCCCGGGGAACAGGCCGTCTAGCAAACAGGCGCTAGATTTTCTGCACATTGCCGTGCGCGCAATGTGTTATCTTAATGCGCGGTTTCGACACGGAGCTCCCGCCATCGACAAGTTTATCGGTGTTTAACCGCAATGTATAGTGTGTGTAAAGTTACCATAAACAACCGGGAATTGTTCGTCCACTTACACAAAGCTTGTTAAAAAGAGACGCGGTACGTTAATCGGCACTTCAATGGTTAATCGATAATAACCGTGCGCGAAAGCCCCCCCCCCCCCCCCCGTCCCAGTGAAATCTCTCGCAGGAAAGTATTTTAATCGACGATCCCGGAACAGGAAATTTACTATACCTTCCTTTTCTTTGGTAGGTATCGGAGAATCTGAAAGAAGATTCAATTTCAGCTGTACAGAGTGTCTGGTATCAATGCGTACAGTGCATCCCCTCCACCGCCAATAAACATCATATTCAATTAATTTTACTATAAAATTACCTCCATAATTAATTTTCATCCTAACCTTCAACGAATCAAATGACTCAAATTTCTTCGAATCGAAATAAATTCAAATAGTTCGTAGATCCAAAATTACCAAACGATGAAATCGTAACTTATTAGAAAATAGAATGACGACTGAACGGATATGGCACAGTAGAAATTCGATTAACCGAATTAAACAAGGATAATAGAATTATAATGCTAGATGCAAGTTTTATTAATTTGTGCAGTAAATATCATCGCATATGGATCGCCTTAGATGTTAGGATTAAGATTTCGGACGCCGGAAGTTCGGATAATCGAGGCCCAGGTGTACATACGTATCGATAGTGAGAAATTTTTCAGATAATAATGGTAAGTGAAACACCCAGTACGAGGGGTTTGCAATTTGCAGGATTCAATGGAAATCCGGCTTCACCGGAAGAAGGCGAAAGGTTCCTCCGAGCAAAATTTCCTCCGACGGAAAATGTAGGAGCAGAAGTGGGTCAGCGGGACATTCGGAAAACCAATAATGAATTTAGGGCGGCCTCCTAATCACTCAACGCTCGCGAGGCTTCTCCGTTTAACCTGCAAACCGGTCCGACAGCCAGAGAGATTGGGATAAAGTATATTGTGAGCAGGTTCGAGTCTGATTGGACAGTTTCGAGCACTTTATCGGTATTTCGAGAAAAAAAAAAAATAAAAAATAAAAAGAGAAGCAGTACTCTAAAGTAAACTTGAATCCAGACGAGATACACTCGAACTCCATACAATTACTCCGAGAAACGTAAGCGATACTTTCGAACGTAATCAAACCTTGATAGATTCAAAGTTTTCATGAGCACTTCGACCGGAAGGAAACAATGAACTCGATCGCGGTGCGCTACTTTTGCAATATTCGATTCTTTGAAACGTTAAAAGCATCGAATCGTTTCATAAATAATGCCGCTTTTCTTCTTTTAGGTAACAACTTTCAATGTGAATTACATTGAACTGAATTACTTTCATTTTTTTGTTGAATGTGATTTTCATTCTGATTCCTGTTTAATCTTCAGTGGATCAGCCATTGTTTCGACCTAAAAACTATTTATTATTCTTATACAAAATTTATTTTTAAAAACTAACAAATTTAAAACGAAATTAATAATAGATGAATGGTATTCGCTATCCGACTCATTCTCAGTACTTTGAATGTGATTCCCGCGTTCACGTTCTTCCAAACATTTTTATTAATTTTCCAATAGGTATAAAACCAATAGGTATATATTGCAATATTTATAAATAATTATTGCAAAATTGCAACAATTTCCACCCTCATACGCACTGTGACTGCGTCAGTATTCGCAGAGATTTCTGTCGCTGACTATTCTTGTCTGTGGCTGTCTGTGGCCGACACGCTCCAGCATAGGCATCTCGGGGTGTAGAAGGGAGTAAACGGTTCTGGTAGCAAATGACATGATTTTCGGTACTTGGCCTTTGTTGCGAGCACCTCGAGCGCCTCTCAAGTGACCTGCGGATACGCTCAGTCCTTATGGGAGACGATTTTAGGCGACCAAACAACTTCGGTATCCTGCCTGTCTTGTGTGGGGCGACCCTAACACGCATGGCAGAGATAGAATAAATATCAAATGAAAAGGAAATATTTTTTCATTTCATAGCCGAATAATGATATCGTCTAAAGAAAAATTGTTTTCCTGTGCAAATAAATCAACGCACAATATTATTTCAAAATAATCCACCTAAGTAATATAATACAGTAATTTCTCTATATATGTCGCTAGCAGGACCCATGTTGACATATATCGAGAGTTCACTTCATATTGAAACAATAATATATATGTTATTTTGAAACAAAACAACATCCGCCTAAATAAGAGTATTATTCTAATCTTTATTTTCCGAATTACTGACGTGACAAAAAAAAACAAGATTCAAAAAAGAATTCTCCTAAAAGAATCCAAAGGAAAAAAAAGGTTCTAATTTCAAAAGAATTCTTCTATTTTCTTTTTTTCAAAATTTGTGACTGTGTACAAAATTGTTGTCTTTAATTAAATTCAATGTCAAGCAATTTCGATAATTAGCTGTTCAGAATTGGTTTAGTTGATCTAGCTAGTAAAATGTATAAAGATTGAATGTATTATTTAATGATGCTGTTAGACGCAACACTGAGTACGACAAATATACTGTTACTGTAATACAGAAACTTTTTAAGATGTGCTAGCTCTTGATTCGTCGTATACGATAATGTGTGTCAAGTTGCTATAAGGTCCTCCTGTCTGCTGCAGATAGAAGAGCACATAGTGGCTCTCAGCCCCAAATAAATCTATCGAAGCGATAAATAACATAACCCAGGTTAAGTGGTTTCATACGGAGAATCGAGTCGACAGAAAGTTTTCCGGCGCCGAATTTGGCCTCCCTTACACAGCCAATTGTCTAACACCATCTGTCCCCCAAAAAAGGCTTTAGGCGTAATGAAGAAGAGGGTTATAGATTATATCTGATTCACATATTCAAAGAACTGAAACCTTGATGTACAGGGTGTTCATTACTGACCAGCGTTTTTCGTACAGAAATGACTGTTTTGTTAAAATATTTATTATTGATGCTATATGTTCTTCTTATTGCAAATATTTTTTTAATTTTTGTAACAAACCTTTGATATGACAGTAAACCTTTCGAAAAAGCCCAATAGTAGGGATCTTTTTTCATTAAAAACATCAATTTTAAGATATTCTGCATACGATACAGGATGGTCACTTTATTATGCCGGTCACCGTATATACTCAAAATGATTCTTCCAGTTCTGACCTTGTATAACCTTAGAGATCATTGTGCCGTATACGAATGAATTTGTCTTGACGTACGCTTCCATATGATATAATATATATGTAGGTTCGGTGCATTTCAAAGCATGCTCTCGTGCGCGGCTGTGTCGTTTTCCATGTGCCTTCGTTCCGCGCGCGTTCGGCGGCATCGTGTAATGTTTGTCGGCGGGAATAAAGGACTCACGCGGACCCAGGCGGCCCGAGCGATGCGATAGCGTTTCTATATTAAACAATGTGGACGAGTTCGAGAAGCGTTCGGCATCGGGCAGTTCTCGTCGAGACGTAGAGAAGCGCACTTCGAGTAGTATTTCGTAATATCTCTTTGTATACCTTGTTTTGTCTTTTGTCTTTTTATTGTTTAAATATATTCACGTTTTAAAATACCAAAGGTTCTTTGTCCTTCCATGGTCCGTATGATCCTACATATATACACTACCGGCCATAAGTGTTTACCCACCCACATATTTTTTAACATTGTAGTCCACGGTTCTACGGTTCAGCTTCAATAACTTTGCTATTTCTCTGTTACTTTTTCCGATGTTATGATGGGACACTATTAGAGCGCGCGTTTCAATTGATAATTCTTTTCTCCCTGATATTATTTGAAATTTTCGCGAAATTCTTTAGGCACGTGAAAATCAACTGTTTACTGTATGAAAGCTTAATACAGTATGAAATGCAGTATGACATTTGAGAAGACTAAGATACCTGTATTACCTGCGTTCATATTCCCTACTGACCGTTATAAAAATTTCAGAAAAATGGGTTTCTTTACCTGAACTCCAAAATTGTCGTTTTTCATAAAAAGCTGTAAACTCATTTACAGTACCTGATTGTGTATGTACAGAATATTTTGGATGTTTTTTATTAGCCTTATAATTAGGATTTAATGCTACGGACATTTTCATAACAATAAAATACCTATTATTTGAATAGTAACGAAATTTGAAGGTGGGTAAACACTTATGGCCGGTAGTGTATAATATATATATATTATATCATATGGAAGCGTACGTCAAGACAAATTCATTCGTATACGGCACAATGATCTCTAAGGTTATACAAGGTCAGAACTGGAAGAATCATTTTGAGTATATACAGTGACCGGCATAATAAAGTGACCATCCTATATCGTATGTATATAATGTACATAATGTGAAGAGAGGGGTGATTCTAAATAAAACAGTAAGTCGAATATGAGGAATAAAATTTTTTCATACAAGGCTTTGTTATCGAGAATATCAACTTTGAAAATGTGCCAAATTCATTTGCTTAGCATTTGTAAGAAGTAGAAGTGGTAGGTGATGAACAGATGCGTCAGGTATTCCTACCCCATAGCTAAATGCCTACCCTCACTAAATAATCACACTCGATTATCTCGAAAACAATCTCATATGAACAAATTTTAATCTAGGTTTTCGATTTATTTTTTAGTTAGAATAGTTAGTATTAGTTAGACTATATATCAGTTCGGTGGTTCTTGTATTAAGGGAAAAATTTTTCGAAAGCATCAGAAGTTGGATACATACTGATTCAATATTATATCGACTGAGGATTATCGAAGAGCCACGTTTCAGCTCGCCATATCCAGAAATATTGTGATTCTTACATTCGGCGAGAGCATCTGGAGGATATATACGTGTTGTTTTGCCAGAGACCACGATGTGATGGATGCTCAGTGGTTGACCCTAATCCGTTGGGGGTCGCTGTTCGCTCCAAGGGGAGGAAGTTGTTCGTGCTCGGGCAGAATAGCCAAATGGCAGTTAATAAAGTTGAAGTAAACGCTTCTGTCTCGTGGCTGCGTTGACAGGGGGTCCGGGCGACGTTCAACGCATTAAACTTTTTCGCTCGTCGTTCCTACGAGATAACTATGTTCCGCAACACCGAACATATTCCTTAAATTACATTCGAGAGATTGCGTTAGGCTTCCAAGCAAGTTTTTAATAGTTTCGATTAATCTGTAGAACGGTGTACCGTGAAATTTTAATCGAAACTGTCAACGGGACTTGGCAATCTTCCTTGGGAAGCGTTCAGTTATGTTTCGATTAAAATTTGATTGGATTTTATTCGATTAGGTATAACGAATTTCGTTTTGATCCTATGCCCACGACGAAATGAACGAGGTATTTATTCAGCTAACGATATTATATTTCATCTTTTTCCATTATAGACATTTTTCAACCGACTCAGACTTACAGTAATCTGTCCAGTGAACGCTTCAGTCGCACGTCTGTTGAACTGAATACGTTCGCAAATGGTTATTTAATCCTTCGATTATTATCGCTAGGTCTTGCATCCCCGAACACAATTCTATCAATATTTGTTTGATAGTTAGAGCCTTCGTGAAAAGTCTAGTGTAGAATTTTGTGTACAATTATTTTGTACAAAATAATTTTCTGTAAGATTTTTGTAAAATTTTTAATTATCACAAAATAATTTTGTCCAATTTCTTAATAAAAACTATTTTGTTCTTCATAGAAACTGTATGTAATATTATGGCTCCGTTAATTAAGAAACGCTGAAACAAAATCAAGCGTTTTAACAGCAGATGTTTATATAGTTTGTTCAATTTGCGTAAAGGGATTCCAATTTCTAAAATAATTTACAGTTTGGATACAAAGTGTACAATATGGAGGGAATTCAAAAAGGTGGTTTCAATTCATAGAAACCATTAGTGTTCTTCGTGAAAAGCTCCCGTTGTATAATAAATATTCCGATACTTTGTTCCCGCATCTCATCGAGTCCTCCAGAACTATCGATAAATTTATAATGAACGTTCAAGTACTTGGCTACCGAACAAATCGATGTAATGAAAGCTCTCACCTACTTTAAAAGGTCCCAAGGTCCATTTCGTAATGCGATCTCGAGATATGAACGAATACGAAATTTCTTTTCGAAGTTAGTAACGAATTTCGTATCATTTTTCTGTTAGGTGTTAACCCTTGATCGACGAAGATGATTTCGACGAGATGATCTGAACCTTATAATCCTCTTATTGTTACTGTCTTATAATTTTAAGTGGTTTTAAGAAATTAGAATCTTCGATTGGATGTTTATACGTCTGGGTCACCATTGACCCAATTTACTACACCATTCCAAGAAATAAAGTTCAAATATAAAGCCAGGAAGATCTTGCACATGAAAAATACAAACTCCCAATTTTAGTGATTTTACATTATAAATGCAAATATATAAATATAATGTAAAGTATACTTAATAATCATTCATCATAAAGGATAATGTAAATTATAATGTAAATTTATAATGGATTTACATAATAATTAACCGAAATTGTACATGTTTACTGTATTTACGAAATTTAAATTATTCTGTTTAATAGTATAATTTTTTTATTTATTTACCGACATTACATCACTATCGGCAATGTATTCTATGCAGTGATTAAGAATTTTCTGAGCAAACAAATATGGTTGTGTGGCTCTCGCGCATTCGCATAAAGCCAAGACTAAATCACAAACGGATCTCAAGGTTACTATCGAGCGAATGATCCCAAAAGTATCTGAAACGCAATTTCTTTGTAAGAATATTCAAGGATGCCGACGTGTTTCAGAAACCATCGAAATTCTTTGGAAAACCTTATGAATCTTCACAGTTTCCTCAGAACCGTTCGCGAGTTTCTATAACTTTGAAAATTGTAAGAGCCTCGGAACGAATTTCTTAAGGTCTCTAACTGTTCATAATGGTATTTAAGAGGACCTAGCAATTCCCAGGAACTTGAAGAGAACTCTGCAGGCATTGAAGAAACCCGCAGATTCGATTAGATATTTATACGATGAAAACGTTTGATTGCAGTAACGGGAAAGAATTAAAGTGACAATCAATGAATGCTTCTAAGTCTCTAGTTTGCAATGCTTTATAAGTACAGTGTCTGTTATAATTAAAAAAAAAAACGTTGAAAATTTTGTCGATTTAAGTGTATTTATCTATTTAGAATTTTTCTGAAAATTTTATATTTTTAACTCTATTCTTAGCTGTGTAATCGGACTTTGAAAATGTGTGTCCACGTCACGCTGCAAAAATTTGCAAATATTCCGTCAATCGCACGCTGTATAATCTTTTACAATCCAATTTTCAAAGTTTTTCTACTTCATCTTTGTCTCAAAATATTCCAAAACGTTGTAAATTTTCGAAAATTGTAATTTTTCAGTGTACTCATTATTTTGTTCTCACATTTATAGATCGTGTTTCTAAGTAGATAACGATTTAACCAAATTAAGTATTAACAATCCCAAATAACAACAATCAATTGTCAAAATATTTCGCATTATGATTAATGAATACTTTAATATCGTATCCAGCATAAATTTGAGTAAATTATTTGCAATTCACAATTAGCGAAGTCAGCGATTCAAAACCGACTCATTCTGTTCTTTTATTGTTGGATGTTGACATTGATCAGTATACATTTCATGGATAAATGCCTCTCGTATGATTTCCGTAGAATTAATGCCGTATTCATAGTTAACCCTATTATTAATTAATAATATGCATTAATACAAATATACGTAATATTAATATACATTAGTTTCTCCTGCAAAATTAATATAGACTGCTCATTTTGTATTTATTTCATATTATACACGTCTTTAACAAGCAAAATAAACTTAAAATACACTTTACTTGTTGTTAGTTACATTTAATCAGTTTCTCATAAACTTCAAAACGAATTCACTATATACTTTATGTAAATATTAGACATAATGTAGGCATGCAATAAGTATTTGCTCTGCAGGTGATCTTCGAAAAGAAAAATATTTAACATATTTTCGTTGAAATCGTTTATACGTTAAGATAGTGTTAAACTACAAAGAAATGGTTGCTATAAATAATTGCAGGAGGAATGTAAGTTTTGATCTGTATTTCTTGAGAAGTGCGGATGCAACTATAAATTTTCCTATACACAATATTTTAGCAAAACTGAACAAATCCTGTCCGAACAGAAAGTATCGATAACCCATAGACCTGCCACGTCTATTGACGTTTCTCTCCAACTGTTTAAAAGTAGCGATGTTTCATGCACAGTACTTGAGAATCCGACCGAAACTGTCATCGATACTTCCGTTATCTGCGAGATTTGTCCCGTTCCCTTCATCTTATCGCATAATACTTCGAATGCCAGAATTGAGTATATATTTCAAAAGTTGCCAAACGATCTAACCAAACAGGGCGAACCAAATTGAATTTGCAGTGGACCATTCGATAAATTATCCAAAGAAAATACTTTGTGCCAATTTTCAACTCTATACGTCGACCTAGAGGGAAATTCTGGAACAAATGGAAAGGCTAAAAAATAGCGGTTTTTTAAGTATGTGCACCCACCGTGAAAAATCTGAAAAAGTTATATGTTAACAACCAGAACGAGATGCTAGAACTGCAAAAACATAAATTTGGAATCTCATAACTTCTACGAGAAATCGGTATTACAAAATTTGTTTTATTTTTAAAAATTCGAAGGTAAAAATTCCGAAAAAATTCATGAATGTGCATTCTAATAGCTAAAATATGTCTGATTTTGTTCGGAATTTTCCAATAAGCAAGAAATAATATACAGATATTTTTAAGGTGATATGTTTTAATCTTTGTACTGTTTAACAATGCGAAGCCTCTTCGACAGGAGAACTTCACTGGACCTTTAAATTAAACCATGAAATCAATTTCCTTTCAATTCCAATTCAAAATACTGTTCGCAGATGGGAACTCGAGAAAACGCCCACTATTCCCGGCGAAGGGAGAACGAAGAAGAACGAAGCGAAACCCGTGTTCAAATTATTTGTGTCAAAACCTGCCTCATAAAAAAAGAGGTCCAGTCATAAGTCCATGCACAAGTACCCTTTACATCGACAGAAACAAAAGTCCGCATGAAAATTATTTACGTGAAAATGTATCGCGTAAAAGGTGATCCGGGAGCGTTAATTATAATAATTAAGAATTTACTCAAATCCGTGAATCTGCGAGGATCCTTGGATCTTTACATCGCCAAATACAAAAGCCCCGGAGCATCGAGTTACCGCAAAAATGGCTCGAGATAACAAAGATCGACGCGTAACCTCGCGCTTATAGCAGCGGATCGGTGTCGCTGAGATTACAGTAAGGAGCAAAACTGAACACACATACGAGATTTTAACAAAAATAATTTTTTACTCAATATTTGCATGTAGAATACAAAAGAAACAAAATACTTCGCATTATCTACAATCTTTTGGCTTTTCAAAACAAACTTAACATTTGTGATATTATTATTATTTCGCTTTCTACAATATTTTTCCGTGTAGTCGGTTTTGCACCGCAACTAATTTTGAGTAAACATTTCAGATTTTCGTACATTTCATATTTCGTCCATGAACCTTTAACTTTGATAATTGCCTGAATACGTTTAGGCATACTTAATACTACATTTTCGCAATATTCTGGTGTAATAGAATACCACTGTTCCTGCACTCTTTGGCACAAATCAGTTATCGTCGTTGGGGGAGCACTATAGTTATTCTGTAACTTCATTTTTAAGTATGCCCAGACATTTTCAATCGTGTTTATGTCTGGACTTTGAGCAGGCCATTCTTTACGCTCTACGCACAATGCCCAGGAGCATTGTCATGTTGGAATACGACGTCACACTCTGGTACCGGCATATTTTCAATTGTTTCCAGTAAATTTTTTTATAAAATATCCTTATACGCATACTGGTTCACCGTACCTTCTATTCGGTGTAGTGAACCTACACCGTATACGCCGTAATGCACCCCCACACCATAAGCGAACCACCACCAAATTTTATTGTTTGTTTCACATGACGCGGTAAAAGAGGTTCGATTGATTTTAGATTCTTCGGAATCTAAAACTCAGACGGGCCCTGACATTCTATTTTGATAGAGCAGGTTTTCTTTTCTTCTCAATTGCTGTAAAATTTGCTTCTTAAAATGCCCTTCGAACCGTTCACTTACTAATTTGCTTTCCAACATCGCTTTCTAATAACTTTGGAGCTATTGATGCCGTCATTGCAATTTCTGAAGTAATGTATTTCGTCAATCTTCTCTTCTCCTGACAAGATAATAATTTTGGACGGCCTCCAAAGGATGCAGGGACTTTACTACAGTATTTTTTCCGTATCTTATGTACAACTCCCTGACTGACGACAAATTTTCTAGCAATTACTCGCGTTGATAAACCCGATTTTAATTGGAAAATAATAATATATTATTCTTCATATCTTTAGATAATGGCTTCATGATGTTATATTGACGCGTGTTAACGCATGAACAACGATAAACTACTGCACTGGCTGGTCGTGGCATTGACCGTGATGGACTACCAAGTTTTTTACAAAATCTGTGTTTATACAGTTCCTAATCCCGCGAATCTTAGTGCGGTGCAAAACCGACTACACGGAAAAATATTGTATGAAGCGAAATAATAATATAATAATAATATCACAAATGTTAAATTTGTTTTGAAAAGCCAGAAAAGATTGTAGATAATACGAAGTATTTTGTTTCTTTTGTATTCTACATGCAAATATTGAGTAAAAAATTATTTTTGTTAAAATCTCGTATGTGTGTTCAGTTTTGCTCCTTACTGTAGGTATCATTTCGGTAATGCGTAAGCGATTGCAAGCTGCGCAACAGCTTCGGCGAAGTTCCCTTGTGCGCAGCTCGCGGCGGGAAAACCGAAGAACACACAGGATCCGGGTGGGGAGGGGGGGGGGGGGGGGTAGCTTGGTAAATAAACGGAGCGTGGAGAGAGGGCAGGAGCCGAAACAGCAAGTAAAAGGAAACACGGGAGCGTTTTACATTTCCGATACCGGAAGCCAAGGTAGACTGCGTAACGGTCGAATAAATAAAGTTAACTGCACCTTCGACTATCCGTGGCAGTTCCAGGCCATTTCTAGTCGACGGCCGTGCGCCGGTGAATGGTAAACAACGCCTATCGAAATCCGCCTCGTAATCCAGCGGTGTCGGCGTCGGCGTCGACGTCGGCGTCGTCTGCCATCGAAAGCTCACCGCAGCATTAGCAACAGAGTATCATACCAGGGAGTAAAGTTGGGATCAAGCACTGTGGAAGTAGGTTCGAATCTTACTTCATGGTTCCGAACGTGTGTCGTCGGTACTTCGAAAAAGGGCAAATTCTAAAACACGAGGAAATGAATAAAAAGTATATTCTAATTAGAATTTTGTTCCTTCTTCGTTTCAGTTTCTGAATTTTAATTTTTGAAACAGTTATTACAATTTGAATATTTCGGCGCTTTCTGTAATACGGTGGCCTTGGGTGCTAATCATTAATCGGATTTGCATGATACAGTAATTTCTCTATATGTGTCGCCAAGGAATCGATGATAAACGTCGCGGAATTATCCCCACTACCTACACTCCCGCTCATAAGTCTTAGGGCACCTCTGGTTTTTAGTAAAACTGGTATTTCGTATAGATTATGAACCTTTAACTGTATTAACTACATAATATAAATATCCTGATATGTTCAGCAATAATTACAACTTCAATGTAATAATTCCTTAAAAATTATATCCTTGGCAGGACGCCGAGGAGTGTAAACTTCACTGTATTTACAATAATTATGTCAGGATGGAATTTTCATTTGGAACGATCAACAATTGTTGTCAAAAGGTACACAAGTTCGCCATTTATACCACCCCTCTAACTCTAATAGTTTATAAGGGTGCTTTCACCCCTTGAATATGAATGATGGCCGCTGAAAAAAAAGAAATATGTGTCAAATATTTTTGCAAGAGCCACGTCCTTCCAAAGTTTCA
>CAJYYF030000077.1:0-21702 GCA_913789895.3 Seladonia tumulorum
CATTGTACGGTGTTGTAGACTGGTTTCGTGTCTTGTTTTAATTCGTGTTGAGACTTGGTGGATCATTTTTTCTTTGTGAAAAAATTCTTTCTCGCCGACGTGATAAACGTTGTCCGTCGAAAAAAATAATTGAGCGATGTTCGGCTAAATCGCCACATTGCACGGAGCCCGTCAAGCGAGAACAATTTGATTCGAAGCTCGAGAGGAGCCGTACCGTGTTCGCGGATGAAAGTTCCAGTCTGGTGCGTTCTCATCTTACAACGTTAGAGACTGTGAGCCGCGGCGGCGGCGGCGGCTGCAATTGCGATCTATGCACCGGAAGTTCCGCGTAATGAGTGTCGGCTTCAAGAGAACGTCGCGTACCATTAAAAGCGCGGCCACGGGACGCCATATTTTTTCCCTCAAACGCGCTGCCGCCCTCCCTTTACCCACTCCTCCGCGTACACTTTTTAACACAACAATATTTTGCCACATAGAAATAGAAAATTGTTTAATTGCCGACTATCGAAATTTTGAAAATTGAATTGAAATAAGTGTATTTTTCTACGCATATGATAAAATCTGAATAAATTTATTCTTCATATTTTTGTTGCGTAAAAATTATGTAAAATAGCTACTTTTACAGAGCTACAGATTTTAGCATTGATCTCTATTTTAGAGAATGCTAACATGCCTTTAGAAAAAATGTACATTTACCTGCAGTGATCGTGAACCGAACATTTTTGAGGCAAGTTCAAACCCCATTCCGTATGCAATTATTTTATATTTACATGATTCGATGTTTGTCCAACAAGTAATTAACACGTTGACTGCCATGTCACCCACATGTGGGTGACGGAATTATTTGTTGTACAGATTTTAAAATTAATTTTTACGTTAATATATTGATCTTACATTTAATTTTTTCAATTTTTATTTCATTAAATAACTTACTTTGATTTTATGGAAATTTTGAGGATTGTAGTTTGGCAGTCAAAGTGTTACACCTGAAACTGAACCTCCCAAAATTCAAGCGTTCTCTTCACAATTTTCATAGGAAGTTAATAAATTCAGAATTGCCAGAAAAAGACGAGTAAAATATATATTTGGTGGAAATTCCATCGGAGTTCAACCGGAAGCCGAGCGATCCGCGAATTCCCATAATATCTCATTCGAAGCAATTATCAGCGGCGAAATTATCAGCATATCCAGCGCTTTATGGAAATCTGTTGTCGGGCTCGTTATGGTTTCGAGAAACAATTTCGCGGGGGTAGTTTGCGAACGGTCGGAGCCGTGTTCCATTCCGGTGGAAGGAGGGGTTGTCCTGCGGTTTTTCGACCGCAAAATGAGAAGAGCCGGCCGGCAAATCGCTCCGAACTGTCTGCTCTGTTATTAGTCGCCTCGTACGAGAGGTTCCGGGCCTCGCTGTGATAAAACGAAGTGGAAAAAGAAGAGAGACAAGTCTCGAACTCATTATTCCGCTTTACTCGGTTATCCGCGGCGACGATAATCATTTTTGAGCGACAGTTACGACCGACGCGTACGAGAAAAACCAGACAATGGCCAGCTGCAGCTTTTATGCACACGACCACGCGACGTTATGCACCTGCACACCGCATTTCGCTTGCAATTGCACGTGTTTACACGCTGCTTAACCCATTGCTGCGATTGGAATTTCTTTATTGTTCGTAGTTTCAAACAAAATAGAATTTTGTATAGCTTTGGAGAACATTAACGATGCGTGTCATTTTCGTTGAGCATGTTTGTTTCGAAGCAGTAAAAATAAAATTCTGAAGAAAAAGATGTTGGCTTGGTGGAGAGAACGTCGTTTTTGGGAAATTTTTTCTGAACCAAATTAATGGACTTACTTTTTAAACGAACATCTTAGTTAGAAGTATATTTAGTACATGAATTATTGGGTTGGTAACTAAGTAATTGCCGATTTCAGTTATAGATGAAACTATAACTTGACTCAGTTTTTGACCGAAAAGGATCAGACTTTCTACGAGCGTGGAATTTTCAAGTTGTCAGAAACATGGCAAAAGGTCATCGAACAAAATGGAAAATACATCATAGATTAAAGTTCATTCCAAGTAAAAAAATACTCTTTTATTTCATTGAACAAATCGGCAATTACTTAGTTGCCAACCCAATAATTTTTTCACAGAAACTTTTACTTCCACAAGTACACATCGGGAAAGTTTAAGAATATTTTCAAAATGATTAAATGAAAAAATAAGTTTTATTGCAGCTCTTGCATCTTGCAACTACGGCATTGCATAGAAATCTTATGCAGTCTTCTAACAATTCAAATGGCAAATAGACAGTGAGCAGAAAATTTCGTTTACACATAACTGGTTCGCAAATAAATGTCTTGATCAGTGTACAATACGATACAAATACTCGGAGGAAAATAAATTGTAGAACTTGTCCAACTATTTTCATAAATACCTACTTAGATCACGAATTAACATGTCTGCCGGCTGATGGAGATTCGAATGTTGCATTTCGAGTGCAATTGAAAAAAATAAGTCCAGTTTTTAGACCAGCGTAATTGGTAAATGACGCGGAAACACGGTGTAAAGTTCAGGCGAATCGGCGGCTTAATTCGAGAAAGCGTTCGCGGTCAGCAGAATGTAATGACCGGAATGTAAAGTGAAACGTAATTACCGTTCCGCGTGTCCAGCGATTAACTGCAAATAACTTATCGATAATGTCGTAAGACGATACGCGGCATACATAGTAAGTAATAAGTGGTAATAATTGAGGCAACGCAAGCCTAAACCGCGCGTGAAACGTGTTCCCTGTCTACGATGTATATCGCAAACTGCGATCGAAAACTGGTCGGTCGATGTGTGTTGTAACGCGTAACGCGTCGCACGAGAATCGATTGACTGACAAAATTACACAGCGATTAAACTGACACCTGTTATAAATCTTTTACAGCCACAGAATTTCCGTAATTAACACGCTTTTCTGCTCTGAGTGTAACAAGCGAGACTACTTGGGAAACACCTTAACGAAATGAAATACCTATCATACTCGACACAAGGATGTTGGAGATTTACGTCGGGTTCGATCAAGTTCTTTTAGAAATCATGAAAAGCATTATATAAGTGGATGTAGCAATCGGCGACTACTGAGATCTGCAATCCAACCAAATACCAAGTAGGATTCCAATAAATCATTTCGTCAAGCGTCCTGAATGACAGAAATGCGTTTAGAAAATTGTAGAATGCGGGTTTAAACAAGATTAATTACAGTCTCGTTCTATTTTCGACGTATAGAAAGTGTTGAAAATTTCTTTCAATCTCTCTGTCCCTCTGCTCTCACGTCCTTTAATCAAAAATCATTTTGCCATAAATTTCAGCTGACTGGTAACAAGAAACGAATCACTCAATTCTGCATGCATTCTCAATCTCGAAATCAAATTTCATCAACTGTTCCGGATGACAGCAATACGATTAGGAAATTGTAGAATGCAGGTTTTATTATGATTTATTACACTGTCGTTCTATTTTCAATGTACAGAAGCTATTGAGAAATTCATTCAGTAGCTACGTTCGCTCGCATCCGTTAATGAAAAACATTTCACCATAAATTCCTACCGGCAGGAAGCGAGTCAATTTTGCGTGCATTCTCAATCCCGATTTCGTTCAATTATCGAGATTTTACAGCACAACAGCATACTTCAACAGAAAGAACATCGATCCGTAGAAGCAATTTCAATCCTGCGAATCTCCACGGATGAAGCCAACAGTTCCAGAGAACCTGATCATCTCGTTCGTACACCGAACCCTCCATTCAACCAATTTAATCACAGACGATCGCCAAAGCATGAAAATAGATTGTGAACATGTATGCTGATCGTATGAAGCACGTGTGCATTATATGCACGTGCGAAAACCTTAAATCCATGATTTTTTAAAGCCTATTATCTTTTTAAAAACAGCTCTTATGCAGCTCGCAATCTTCAAGCTTGCTGCTGAACTGTCCATGTTGATATGAGAAAGATATGTTATTAAAAACATGCATAGAATGAAAATTCAAATAATTTGAGATTCACTGCAATTTCAAAATTTTCAAATTATTCCATAAATTTTTAAAAAGTCCCTTGATCTATAACTGCATACTTTTCTATGAATCCTCCAACAGTAATTTCAATTGTGAACCAACAAGTGAACCTCAGTAACGTCGTCTAATAATTTCGTTTCAGCACTCCTTATAAAGTGGCATTCATTATAAGCTTCATTTTGTTGCAGCACAATTATTGAAACTGCTATCGATAAGGCTTCCGGTAAGTAAAGTGTTAAAATATTTTATTAAATGTAACGTACCTTCTTTAGAAACTATTGCGTCAATTTAACAGTATTAACCCATTTGCATCATAAGGAAATATGAAAGAAAGGCTTTTATTTAAGACTTTTAAATACAAAAATGACTACAAATAAAAGAACTTCATATCTCAGCATTATAAGAAAAAATCAGAATTACTACTTTCATCTGCAATAACACCGTCCATTTCTATTTTTTAGCTAACGAATAATGACAGTGACCAGGAAAATTGAGCGCACATATACGCTAATGATGCAAATGGGTTAAAGCATGGAGTCTCTATAATATTATACTACGTACTACGAGTTCACATAGGAAAATGAATAATTGATTATTGACGATGGTAGTGAACATGTTAAATTGTTCGAGATAAGAGACATTTCATCCTCCGTCCAAGAAAGTTCGCCCCAAGGTTAACAGAAGACAGCCTCTTCAGGAGCCACAGTCTCGTGTCCTGCTTCCCCTAAAGCAAGCAGAGGCGGTCGAATTCGACAAAGCCCGTTCCCCTAAATCCAGTCTAACGAAAAGAGAGCGAACCGCGCTCTCTTCTACTTCTGTGAGGATCGGATCAAGGCACCAGTACCGCGCAGAGGCGGCAGAGCAGGTTGCCGAGCTGGGAAAGTGTGTTCCCGCGCCGCGACGCTGGAAGCGTAGGGTAGCTAGAAGAAGAAGAAGAAGCGCGACGGGCAGGAAAGTAGCGGAAGAGAGAGAAAGAATCCTGGGGTCCGAGAAAGAGGAAAGCCCTGAAGAGTAGAAGAGAAAATCCCGGACGGGACAGAGAGGCGTTCGAGCGTCGTGGTGGACGAGAAAGCGACGCGATAGGACGCGGGGACGCGTGCGACGAGGACGAGGCGACCGAACGGAGCAACAGAGTGCGACGTGTCAGGTCTCGGTGCTACCAGGAGAACATGAACGTGCCGAGCATAGCGTGTCGGTTGACGAAGGGCGTTCTATTCGTTGCCTGGAAAGAGGGAAAAAGACGAGACGCGCCGCCGGCCTGGCGGAAGAAAGAACCCTAACTGCGGGAAAGAGAGCAACAAGCTGATGCGATGGGAAAGGACGAGTCCCGCGGCGGCGGCGCCGCGCCGATGCGAACGAACGGGACAGAAACACGAAGAGGGGGGACGAGAGGAGACGAGAGCCGAGCCGAGGCTAGTCGGCTCGGGTCGAGTCGGGTCGGGTCGATTTGTAGCGGAACCGAGAAGAATTCCGGGGCTGGCAGAGAACAGCAACAGGTTGCCGCTGGGGGGAAAGGAGGTTGGTGGAGGAGGGTGGTGCAGGTTGCTCGGATGGGGGATGCGACCCCAGAGGAATTCCACGCTGATAGCCGCACGATACACGCGGCGCGACACGTCCAACGAAATTAGCCGACACCCAAGGATCTGCGGACGCACGCCCTTGTGACCCCGTGATCGCCTGCCCGAGATTATGCTGTACTGTGATTCCTGGCTTGATAGTCGGTCTGCGTTAGCCGGCGTTTTGCGGCTTGAGAAGTAATTGATTGTCGCCTGAAGAGTTTTGACACTTTGTCGTCCTGTGTTCAGTCAAAATGAATGGTCCGTCGACTGTCTAAATCCAAGCAATAAACCTTGGAGACTAGTATTTAGAGTACACATAAAGTGCCTAGTGGATTGATTGCTTAACGTATACATTGCTGTCCATAAATCACCTATAATCTTTTCTATGGGACGAGGCAGTAAAGGTAAACAAATGCACGTAGTAGCTATGCGAGTGCGACAGAGTTGAAGTTACAGTTCTCAGATAGTTAGCAAGGACACTCGCCAGTCCTCTAGTAACTCGTCTCACTGCAGAGACTATAGGGCCTAATGTTCCCAGTGCATAAATGGCCTACGAGTACCTGGAGTGCTTAGTGTTCCAAGTGTCTAGTACCTGGACTGCTTAGTCTCCAAGTGCCTAGTACCTGGAGTGTCTAAATACCTGGAGTGCCTAGTACCTGGAGTGCTTAGTGTTCCAAGTGTCTAGTACCTGGGATGCCTAGTACCTAGAGTGCCTAATACCTGGAGTGCCTAGTACCTGACATGCCTAGTACCTGAAGTGTCTAGTACCTGAAGTGTCTAGTACCTGAAGTGCCTAGTACCTGACGTGCCTAGTACCTGGAGTTCCTAGTACCTGGAATGCTTAGTGCCTTGAGTGCTTAGACACACGGACCAAAGTGCCTAGAGACCACAAAATACCTAGAGGCCAAAGTACCTAGAGACCAAAATGTCTGGTGACAAAAATCCCTACAACCCAAAGCCCTTAAGTCCAAATTGCAACGTCAAAAATCAACTTAATCTCCACTCCAACTTTAACCATGGAACACTCACTGTACACTGAATCAAAGGACCAAAAGCAACGCGCTTTCCCGTCCGAAGGGCGACCAGCTCAGCAACGTAATGGCGTTAGGTTTTATGCAGACACACCGTCTAGTTCGGCACCATGAACCACGGCCGTCCGCCACGTGAATCATATTTAATGCAACAACGCAACGGCGGCGAGCATCAGAAGCGATCGTAAACCTCCCTGCGCGTCGGTGGCCGGCAACGCACCGCGTCAATTTTTTGCCTTCCCGTTGGCTGGTGGGCAGCGCACGAACACGAGAAGACGATTCTCCACGGTCATCCAACTGTTCATTCTCGATCGGTTATGACCATGGTCCATCGATAAACGAAGAATTAAAACAGCTCCTTTCGCTGGCACCACTCCTCGTTTCTTCTCTTCCTCTACCGTGGCCAACCGAATATTTAATATTAATCGAGAGCGAGAGTCGTTCGGGATCCTTATTACCAGTGTCTTTTTATCTTCGCGAGAACCTCCAAACTGAATCGTATAACGTCTCATTATGAACGCTTTCGATAAAAATTCCTCGGCCGTTCATGCAAATGGAGCTGCAATTTCTTTTCATTCTTACCTTCAAATATTTTTTCCTATTTCGATTAATTATCTTCCGTTGTCAACTTTAACTTCACTTCGTTACGTAAATTTAATTCAATGCAATCACTGATCGATGAGATCTGCAATAGTGCTAAACAACAACTAGAATACCAATTAACACGTTGACTGCCATGTCACCCATATGTGGGTGACGGTATTATTTGTCCAAGTTTAAAAATGAATTTTTACGCGAATATATTAATCGTACCAAATTTTATTAGGATCTGTAAAATGCCAAAAAGTTGGAGGACTACTCAATATCATACATACAATTTTGTTAAATTTTTATTTCATTAAATAACTTACATTGATTTGATGGAATTTTTGAGGTTTCTAGTTTGGCAATCAAAGTGTTAATCATTTCACTAGCAGTCCAAAAAATTTATTTATCAATTTTAAGAAAAGAAAACTTATTTTCGGTTTTGTCGATACCTTCATCCTGACGCGCCCATGAATGGCAATTTAAACAATTTTTAATCCGAACGCTGGAGTGCTTAATTTGTACTGAAGAGCAGAACTGTAATCGATTGAAAGTGAACTTTGTCCAATCAGAAACTAAACAATCTTCGTTCCCCGAAACTGTCCGCCAAACTGTTTCAATAAATTCCAATTTCTCGCTTTAAATCAAGAGAACCCAACATCCCCCGAGTCAATATCATCCGAACGAAAGTACCACGGACATCTGATTCCCCTGGCAACCTCAAGGACGTCGGACCGAATCCCTATCGTGGTATTCCATCGGAAACTCCCACACAAAAATGAACAGTCGCCGTGTGTACACAGTCCACGCGTCGTTTTTTCCCCTCGGAACAGCAGCAGCAGCAGCAGCAGCCGCAGCATCATCATCATCCTCTTCGGAAGATCTACCATGCGTGTATACGAGGATCCGAGGGAACAATCATGTCCCTCCTTGCTCCTTTTCTGTCTTTCCCTACATCCCCTTTGTTGCTTCCTTTGACAGGTATCTCGCGATCCTCGTAATTACCATGATCAAACAATGCTGGAGGGATCGTTGTGCTCGTATTTGTAGAATCGATTCCCGTGCTCATTGCTGCTGCTGCTTCCACGATGTTGCGCTGACACTGTAGTTGGTACAACGTGATCGTGGTCTGGCAACTCTCTTTGAGCGTTTGATTATTATTCAGAAATACAGACAGTGGATTTTGTTGCTTAGGCGTGCGTCAATCCAGAATCTTCGCTAGCAACGATTAATTATAGTTTGTGTTTGATTTAGTGACAGGTGGGCCTTGAATTTGCAAAGTTTGCATTCAAGATGCACATCAGTTTGCCAGTTGTAATTATAATTGAATTTAACGTCGGCAATTCTCTGTAGAAGTTATTCAGAAAATTTGAAGATAGTCGCTCATTAAGACAGAAATTCTTTTATTGCAATAATTTAAATGTTGTATTTTCTTAAATACCTATATTGGTTTTATTTGGTTTTATTTGCAACTGAAAAATATCTTCTAAAATATTATAATGTCTCAGACTGTAGCATGCGAAGTTGAATTTTTACCGAGGAATTAATTTTGAACGTTGAAACTATTGTAAATCCTTGAACTGTGACGTTCAGAATCGAGTCTCTGGCAAAGAATTACTTTTGTCCTTTGCTAACTAAAAATACGGTGCCATTTCGAGCGCGACGTTTTGCTTCAAGCATGAAGGGGCGAGCACAAGCAACAAGAAAATCGCAATGTTTATGAACGAGGAGTGCCGCACAATTTTCCGCCGGGCCGCAATAACTCACGAAGTCATTAATGCCCGTCGCGCACCGTCAGGAAAACGCCGCGTATTTTTCGAAAGTATGTAAACCGTCGGCAAAGTTCTCGAAAACTTCAAACTTCCCGCGATATTACTTCCGCGAAGTTGACCGGGCACAATGTCTGACCTCCGCAAACTGCAACCATGCAAAGAGAGAAAGAGAGAGAGAGGGGGAGGGGGGATGTTGTACCATGCTTGTATATCATCCTAAAGTGTTTGCGAGCTGAAGAATCGTCGAGCCAACGCACTTCGTTTGCCCGGGGGAAAATTGATTGTTTCTTTCGAAAGATATTAACTTATTAATATCAATCTCTACGGGGAATGTTGCGGGTGCGTTGACTCCTATGATTCAATTACGTGATCTGGTCAAATCTTCCGAGAATTAATTATTAAGGGGCATGACATTGAAATGGAGGGAGGGACTGCATTAATTGAAAAATTATTCCTCGTTATGAGAAGAGAAAAATAAAAATCAAACATCGTATCATTTACATATCGAAAGCGTTACAACAGTTTTTAATATCACAATTATTGCCACATGAAATTATACCACTACACAAGAAAGATATCTAAAAATAAATGTTGGAGTAAACTGCCCACGTGTTATGCATCCTGGAGTTAATCTGTTTAGGAAATCGATTTACATTCATTCTGAACTGACAAATTCTGATTTGATACCGATCTGAACCAGTCCCACGAGCTCGAGCGTACAAAATCGAACGGAAGCGGTGAAAGAGTAGGACAAAGGGCTGCGAAGGGAGTGAGAAAGGACTGCAACCCTTGACGGGGAGAGCAAGGACCAGACGAGCGCAATCGAAAGGGTCATTGTCGAAAGAGAGTGGAATCGGGGACAGGATATTACTCGTTAGTTGTGATTCGAACTTCTTTTATTACGACATTGTCTACCCCCCTTCCTGTTATCGGAAGCCCCCCGAGACCCCCCGATATTAAAATACGCTCTCAGCGTTAATGAGCAGGACCCGGCAATTCTGTAATGACGACAATTGTGACGGCGCGACGTATTGTGCGAACGTATATCGGAAAACATCGGGACCCATAGAAACAGTTTCGGCATTGTCCCCGTATAATTGATGCTGGAATATGTTTCCTCATTTCTGGCGGGACCGGTTCGGAAATTGATTCTAATTAAAGGAAACCGTTTGCCGCGGATTCCATGGGGACGTCGTCGATCGAATAAAATCGCAATTAGCCCCGTCTGACTCGTCGAAGTTAAATAAACTACTGCTGTAGAATGACTCGGACTGTTTGAAAATCGAATAAACCGTATCAATTATGTATCGAGACTGTGGAATTTCTTGTTACTTCGTTGTTTAATCCCTTTCGAAATTGTTGGAACAAACGAATGAATTTTCAAGCTTTGGCATTCGAGATTTATTCTGGCATTGCATCGCAACGTGACAAAAAGAAAATTGTTGCTGAGAATATCGGTTGTTCATTCAAGGATTAATGTCGAAAAAGTGAGTTACAATTTGTAGAAAAGAAATATTATGGATCAATGACAAGAGAAATAACAAAATATAACATTACTTTGGCTAGATTTATTGTATGTCTGTTATTTAATCATTTTTAGTGTTTAATTCCGAAGAAAATATGGAGATTGAATATATAAGAAGCAATAGGAGAACTTCATTTATTATACAAATCATCCCCCTTGATCCTCGATCAAAATTATTTCATCAAGTATCAATTCTAACAAAACTGAGTGAATTCTCGTGATCCATGATCGAAGGTGGATCACTGCGTCCCAGAAATTTGTTTCCTAAGTGATACATCCCCCGCGATCAATGTCACGGGTAAGAACGTTCAAGGACACGCGAAAATGGTGGCAGCAATCCTGTTTTCCGGCCGGCCATATCAATCCAGTTCTATAAATAATGGAGGTCCGTCCATCGAGTTCATAAATAATGGAATCCTACTCGGCGTATTGCCACTGACAAGAATTGACCGCCCACTCTTCGGAATTCGAGGATTCGAAGGAAAGCACCGGCTATTATTCCACGTAGACGAGCAACGTAGATCCCGATGAACACTTCCACGCATGTATTTTTAATAGACTCCACCACCCGTCAGCTTTTCATTTATTTAACACGGCGCTCGGAGATCCAATTCATCCCCCAGAAGAAAAATCATGCTGGTGCATCCTGACGAGGACCGATGCTTCGAAATTCTCTTGAGAGTTTTCGGTAATCCTCCTAGATTCTTCAGGGAGAAAATTCACCTAATTTTTATGTTGGATATTTTACAATTTTCAATCCTTCCTGCGTTTGACGATTTCATGGAATCTATTCCATATTTTATGCATCAATTCTGTTTATATGTTGCGGATTGACGGTTGAGGATGCTTCCGAAGATTTGTGGCTTGATGTTTTAGTACTTTTTATATAACTTTGAGAAACCCACTTCTTTCAGGTCAATATTAATTTTTATATTAAGAAGCAATGAACATGGTTAATGATTTGCACTGATGCTTTAATGAAAAATTAGAGTTTATCTAGATTTTATTTTTTGGAACGTTTGTAACTCTTAAAATGGAGAAATTATCTAGCATAGTATGAGACAGGGGCCACTTTATAGGATGTGCGGCCTTGATGATCTAACTATATTTAATAACAAAAGAAGAAAAAATTTAACTGCATAATTAACTTCGTTAACTGATCTGCATTTACGATAGGAGTAATACTTTCATTGGAAGTAATCATATAATACAGGAAATATTATAATATTAAGTAGGTTGTTCTAATGAAGAAGAATATAAACGTGTTTTTTAATTAGTGGATATGAATTGAACTTGAAAATGGTAATAATAAAGAAAACACTCTTCGATGCCACCATTCATAAAACATGCATATATGCAAAAATTAAAAATGTATATGTATAAAAGAAAGATATGTCTTTTTAGGAACATTGAAGATTCCTAACTTCAATTATATACTTGAAGCTATCTGAATAAATTTTAACATAATTCCAGAAAATCCGCAGTACGATACCTCGTAGCCTGAGTAAATATGGCACAACTGAAGGGTCAACAACGATTCGTAAATTACCTAGCCCGTTACAAATTCATCTCCTGCTACAAATATTTCCTTTTAAAGACTAGCAAACGCCATAACCGCGGAAAGATCCACAAACCTCCGGGAGCTAGCTCGCGCACCCTTGAAAATGGACTCCCGGCGGCGAAATGCTGGAAAGGGGTGAAAAGGCCGGCTCGTCGGCCGAATTTCCGTCGGGCTGGTTTTTATTAAAGCCTTTTGCGGAGCCTGGCGCGTTTCCTCTTGGTAGTCCTCTTCTACGGTGGTATTTCCCGGAACGCCGTAAATTTCAAGTCTCTCTGCGGCCCTTCGCGGCGACGCCTCCGGAAAGGTCGCGCCGGAAAGTCCAGGAGCTAAGGCTTGTCCTTTTCGGCTGACCTTTCTCTCTCGTCTTCGTCGAAAAGCCTCTCCTCTCCTCTCCTCTCGTCGCGCGACTCTCTCAGCTCACCGAGCACATGCGAGAGAGTGCCCGCGGAAAGTTTAACGTCGACCGTTGACCTGGGGCTTTCCGAATTATTCAACAAGATCCCTGACGCGACCCCAGCCCCCAGAGATATTGGAGTTGTTCCGTGAACGCCGGAAGTTCCAACAGTCCCCTCCCTCGCCCTTCCATCCGCCCCGAACCCGCGATACTTAATTCACGAAACTACGCTTTGTCGCCTTCGCCGCCCAGCCCCTGATACACCCTACCCTATCGCTTCGACCTATCCACCTAATTCGATTATGGAGGAATCGTAACTCGGTTAGCCGGCTGCCGATTGACAGCCGATCGGCGAATATTGATTTCCAGGGTGGTAATTGTTCTACCAGGCGGCTGAATGATTAAGGGATCGATGGATTTGGATGGGAATGATTGGGCATTCTGTCTGGAGACTAAGGACGATTGATCCGATTGCGTTATTAAATCTCACTGAATAGAATTGATGATGCGCCACGCTAAACGCATGTTTCTTACAGTTTCCCTGTATTTATCTCATTTATTAGGATTTTTTTAGTTAATCGTAGACAGAACTTCATTGACACGTTGACTGCCATGTCACCCATGTGTAGGTTACGGAATTATGTGTCTAGGTTTTAAAGTGATTTTTTACGTTAATATATTAATTGTACCTTTGATTAGGAACTGCAAGACAGTTGGAGGACAACTCAATATCATACATTTAATTTTTTTCAATTTTTATTTCGTTTATTTAACTTTCCTTGATTTTATGGAATTTTTGAGGTTTCTAGTCGGACAGTCAAAGTGTTAAACAGTTTCTGGACAGTCGATATTGACATTTGCCAACGAATATTGATGTCCAGTGTGGGGACTGATACGTGGCGTTCGAATAATTAGGGGATAACAGTGAAAATTGATTCATTTGGATAATATGATTTGTGAATGCTATCTGAAAGCAAGCCTTGAAATAGGATCGATAAATTAAATGAGGGGAATGCCTTTAATTGTTCTATATTAACAACTATATTTTCCTTTTTTAATTGGTATTTTTCAACATGATTTTCACTCTTCTTAGTGATATTAAAATTGATTGAAGCTACTAATTGATACTAGAGGGAATATCGATTCACAATGTGGGAATTAATCCTTTGCACGATTAGTTTCGAATCGATGCAAGATTAGGAATGACTAATTGGGGAATAGAAGAGAAGATTAACAAAGATGTTGTCTGGAATCAAAGATCGCCAGTTACGATTGTGCGATTAGATGTCGTAAATGGTTCACAACAATCTTCATTAAGGCTGCATCACTTTTCTCAAAGACAAACACAAGCTTATCTAGATGGATTGCCGATTGACATTTGATTGGCGAACATTGCAATGTGGGAATTAATCCGTTGTGACATGAATCGATGCGAGATCAGTTCTGAGTGATTAGGGGATGAAAGCAAAGATCAACAGCTTCGATTGTGTAGTTAGACATTGCACAATAGGATCGATAATTAGGGGATGCTGTTGCGGGAGCAAAAATAAGTTGCTTTGATCGCGTTATTAACCATTAAATTTAGAATAGGATGAATGAAACAGAACAATTTCTTAGCATAAGGTAAAGCACATAATACTGTATAAAGAAACATATGTAACATTACCTAAAAAGAATTCATTCTGAAATTTTATCTGCAAGGCAAACAAGATGCAAAAATTTTAAAGAAGACATTAAAAATTTCAACCTAAATATAATATCACTTTCATCATTCCTATTTCCAAAATTGCATTAAAAAAGTAAAAAATTGACCACGAAACTAATAAAAAAAATTAGTGAATGTTGTTTGAAGGCACAACATTCGTTGTAACAGCAAAAGGATCATTTCTTAACTCTGAAATACCCTGAAATGAAGATGAACCCTTCAATAACAATTTCCCCATAATTACCACTACACTTAGCCCAAAATTATTTTAATGTACAATTTAAATTCCCATAAACGTTTAGTCCCGAAAAAAATCGTGTTTTTCGCCGTGCAGGCACAGAAAGAGAATGATGTCGATTTTTTGACACTTCGAATCGCCAATAATTTGAATCAGGACGCCATCGACGTAAAATACCTGTCGCGGTTACAATAAGATTTTATCAGCCGAGATGAATCGCGGTAATGAATAGCTCGTTTCGATGCACCGAGATGTATGATCGTCGTTTCAATACCAACGCTAACGCGAGCGGCAAAGGGCTTACAGTCGGCTCGATCAAAGAAACGCGCGAAGCCCTTCTTATTAATTCATGATAATCGGGTACCCCTTTACGAAGGTTCTCAATTATTCGGGAAACACTGTAGCTCTCGCATCGCACACACGCTGCATACTCGACGGTTGCATACTAAACGAGTGGTTTTCGGCAAGCGATGACGACGCGCGTACAGGCGCGTACCTTAAATTTTTTAAACTCCCGGAAACCGATCGAAAAATGCGAGACGACGCTCGGCCGCGTTTCATCTAGAATATTAGATAAGAGCTAATTGGTTGGAGCCGAGTTAATAGGACTACGAGGGAAGGCGAGTTTAGACGATGAAACGAGTCGAGAGAGAGATAACACAATGAAGCAAAATAAACGGCGGAACAGTTAATGAAGCAAATTCCTCTTTTTGCCTGTGAAAACAACGAACTTGAAGTAATTATTATTGGACGGTTGGGACCCTCGTCGAAGTTTCCGTTTCCGCGGATCATATTCGATACTGTGAATCGAGAAACAATTTCTGCACAATTAGTTTACTCTGTTTAAAATATCGCTAAAAATTCTGTTAGCTTGCTTCACTGTTATTATTTAATCGCGGAAAATATCCCTCCCCTTGTTTTCTCTTTCGCCATTTCCACGATGGCCCATTTTTCGGTGCACCTCCAATTATTTTCTTCGGATAATAGTGTTGCAAAATAAACCCTAACTTCTGTAACAAATATTGTAAAATAAATAACACGAAAGTTCTATTATCGTTATTTGCAGCAAAGGTTTTAGAAAATTTTATACCCCAGAAATTCAAAGTTGCATAAATAAAATCGATCATCTAAAATGCAGAGACAGATTATTATTTTTGTAATTCCAGTTGGACAAACAACGGGTCGGCGAATGTTAGGGTAGTTTTCGCTGCGTATTAACTTAAGGGAACACAGGAACAACAGCTGTCACAGCAGGGAGCCGAAATAACCCAAGAAACATGAGATTGACCGTTACTTTGGAGAGTGTTCCTCCCAGTTTGGGAATTCCTATTCGCAAACGTTTCCTCGTTTCTCTGCGATTTACTTCGACAGTCCCGTGTACGTCAACCTCCTCCGGGCAAACCCCATAACGAGAAAATTCGACGACACTCGGGAAAAGCCTGAGAGATACGCCATTTTACTATTTTATTAACACCTTCCCTATTTGCACAGTGAAATTTTCACATCTTCGTCGAAACTGAACATTTGAGACAGATCAATTAAAAAAATTAAATAAAAACAATCTACAAGTACCCTAGACACTGGTTTCAACTTCCAGACGTTCCATTTTGAAGAATAAGCTGCCAGAAGTCGGAACAGAAAATTGTTCTCGACATTTCAAATGTAAAATAAATGAAGGAAGCCACCAAATTTTGTATGCGCATGCTTCCCCTTATACAGTCAGTCTCATAAGTATTCGTACCCTCGTTGCATATAAGAGAAATTTGCTGATATCAAATGATACATGTAAGATTCTTCAGTAAGTTTTCTGTTACGAATAAACAGATGCATAAACTATATGTATAAAAAATTTTAACAAAATTGAATTATTGATAACAAAATTATATTAATTTTAATCTACATGACACATAATAACAGACCACAAAAGTATTCGTACCATGCTTGACAGAGTTGAGTTTATTTTGCTTATAAACATTGTCTCACTTTGAAGATGATTCCCAGAGGTCGTAGTCAAATAATTGAGCTTCAATTACTTAGTCTTAGTCAAAACTTTATCGAAATAACATTGATAATCGAAAATGAGTCGAAAGAAGGTCAAGACTACTGTAGAAGAGCGTAAAATAATTTTTAAATTGCACCAAGAGGACAAAAGTTACGTTGAGATAGCAAAACTCTTATTGGCAGAAGTAAATCTGCTATCCAATAAATAATTAAACGTGTAGAAACTAATAATATTTTGTTAAACAAAAAACGTGTTGGAAGACCAAAGATTTTAACTGCTCGAGAAGGAGACTTTAATACGTCAAGTGCAAAAAAATCCAAGAATTAGCGCCCCGAAGTTAATCACAATGTGCAACAACATGTTTAATAAAACAGTTTCTGTTGAAACTTGTCGGAGAATATTAAGATCTGAAAATTTTCATGGTCGAGCAGCTAGGAAAAAGCCCTTCATTAATAAGATTAACAGAACAAAGAGATTAGCATTTGCAAAAGAATACGTAAATAAGAGTAATACCTTTTGGCAAAAAGTTATTTTCTCGGATGAATCCGTTTAATATTTTTGGATGTGACGGAACAGAAAAAGTTTGGAGAAAGCCCAACAAAGAACTAGAATTAAAAAATCTACGACCGACTGTGAAGCACGGCGGAGGCTCGGTGATGGTTTGGGGCTGCATGGCAGCATCCGGAGTGGGTAATCTTGTATTCGTTGATGGACTTATGGATAAATATAAATATCAAAGTATTCTTGAACAAAATCTGCAAGAAACTGCAGTTAAACTGGGTATCCAAGACAAGACGATTATTACTTTCAACATGACAACAACCCCCGAAGCATACTGTTCAAATATGTAGTTCGTGAGTTGATACTTTATCACATTCCTCATTTTTTAACCACACCAACTCAGAGCCCGGATGTGAATCCTATAGATAATTCGTGGGCAGAAATAGAGAAAAGACTACGCAAACATGAAATTTCAAATAAACAAATACTAAAAGAAAAAATTCTGGAAGTTTGGAATCGTATTGAACAAAGCACCACTGAAAAATTAATAAAAAGTATGCAAAATAGATTAATTGAAATAATTAAGCACAACGGTGGATCGACGAAATACTAAAAAAATAATAACTTATTATATTATGCGATTTTTCTTATAAGACGTATACCGGTACGAATACTTTTGTGGACTGTTATTATGTACTATGTAGATTAAAATTAATATATTTTTGTTATCAATAACCCAATTTTGTTAAAAGTTTGTACAAATAAAGTTCACATATGTGTTCATTCGTAACAAAAGAGTTATTGCAAAATCTTACCTGCATCATTTGATTTCATCACATTTTTTTGTTCAAGCAATAAGGTTACGAATACTTGTGGGACTGACTGTATATTCGAGCGCGGTGTGTTGTGGATTTGAATTCTCCGGTTTCAATATTTTAGGAAAGTGCAAGTCAAGGCTGGTTGAGGCAGAGTTATTTTAATTTGCGAACAGAATTGGCACCGCCACGCCAACTTCCATTCCAATTCTGTGTGCGCTCGCGTTAGTTCGCGAAAAGGAAGTGCAACGATGACGGAGGAGCACTTTGTCGCTTTGAGGCGTGATTAACCTTGACAGACACGGTCCATCTTCCAGTGGAAACGCGGTATCCGCTAATCGTTTCAAATGGCTTTGAATCGGTCCGCTTATCAAGAGAGCCTGGCCGCTTTACTGTCGCTTCCAGTGAATTCTACGGTGGCCCTTGGAACGAGGACGTAAATACATTCCTCTCCGACAAAAGAACTCTCCATTAGCGTCTTTACAGAATTAAGGTATCAGAGAGACTTTACAAATTTTTGGAGCCGCGTACTGCAGCCGTTAGGGGATTCGTAAATTTGATAACTGATCATTGAATTCGACTACTTCAAAATTGCTGCAAGTCGTTTAAACAGCTCGATATTCGATGTTTAACAGCCCGATGCTATAGAAAATGCAACGAATGCATGAAATATGTCGTAACCATCGCGGAAACATTTCTGTCCTCTGTTACAGATGAGAAAGCACGCGTATTTCGATTTGAAAATACGCGCGATTGCACTTTAGTATCTGCCGCAATAATTTTTAAACGTATCGCACTCGTGCTCCTAAATTCATTAACAGTTGCAGGTACGGGGCATATTACTGGTTCATCCAAAAGTCAACGAACACTATTGTGCATCGAGCAAACACTGCATTTAAACGATACCCAATTTCGTGCAACAGATTTCGCAGTGGAAATTATGCGATAAAAAATGAATTGGTAAAAAATGTATATTCGTAAGACCCATAATTTTCCAACAAGATCCGCGACGGTGATACATGTTCGCGGAACGGTGATTAATCATTCGGGGCTCGAAAATGCGAGAAAGAAATTTCTGTCCCGGTCGAATCATCGTTCCACTTGTACCCTTTATGACATGAATATATCGCCGGCAAGGCCGTGGAATCGTTTTGTTCTGTAATATTCCGGCGAGCTCTCTTGCCTCTCTCATCCGCGAGAGACCACCATCGTAACGAAATAAGAGAAAATCCTCGAAGCACCCGGGTTCAACGGAAAAGCTTTGGATGCCTGTGGTCTCCGCAGGAACCGTAATTAACACACCTTGAAAGCAGCGCAGCCGGTGCTCGGGACTTCTTCTTCCTCTGACCCTCTTCCGACTCCGGAGCCATAAGCCCATTTAGAAAAATTGTTGATACGCCTCTGAGCCGATATATCAACGTGAATGATGAGCAGACTCGTTACAAACAATCGGATTGGGCCTGTTCAATCCTCGTCAGCGTATTACTATATTTTTAACAATTAGATAAATTCGGAAAACTCATTCGACCTTTGTATTAATTGTACACAATTTTATTTTAATTTCGAAATCTAATCTTAATTTCTGAGAATATTGTAAAATATCGTGAAATCGCTTAAGTAAACTCTCCAAATTCCAACGTCCTCTAAATTTTAAACTTGGTCAATAGCTTATGTCAATTGCGGACACTTTCTTAGACACTTTCTCCGGCAACTTCGTAACATAATTTCATCGTGGAAACTTGTTAATACTTCTTCGAACACTGTTACAAGCATCGTAATTGAAGACAAAGGATTATCTGCAAAGAAGATTACAGCCATTCGACCCTCATCACTCCAAGAATATTATAGTGTGTCAAGTAGTCGATTAGACTTTGTGAATTTCAACGTGTTCTAAATTTTAACCCTCATCAATCCCTTGTAAATCAATTTCTCTGTTGTGTATGTAACTATAATAATGTAATATTACTATAAATTTTACTATCCTACTACGAATCATTTTTTAAGTACATTTTGAAGGTCCGCTTAAGGGTTAACCTCGTCGATCGGGTTATCAACGGGCCGGGTATCGCAGCTCAGAGCAACTATCTACATTGTTACGGTATTCAGAAGCATGGCAACACAGCGTGAAGATACATGTACCTTGTGGTCTATCCAAACTGGCCGAGGGAAGCCCTTCGGATCCACTTTCCAACGGTTCGCGCGATAAGGCACGCGGAATTAATCGCATCTCGTGTCGCACACGCTTCCTTTCACCATTTTGTTCTTTTCTTCTCGCGTGACCTCTTTTTATTTTTCGGTGAACCGACCGAGAACTGTCGAGGCAAGCTCGACGGAACCCGACCGAGTGTGTTTTGCACAGTTGAATTTAAAATCCGACGTATAACACGCGTAGCCGTTGTACAGAGCGTACGGTGTGTACGGAGTGTACCGGAGTCGGAAGGACATCTACATAGAGGCAGGAATTAGCATAAGCCATTGTCCTGGGAGCCCAGACCAGACCAGGAGAATGCTATCTGAAAGCTCGCTATACAATAACCCTCCGCAAACCACAGGTGGAGTACTGTTATAACCGTAAATCCGATGAAAACGTATCTCGCGCTCGCGGCTGGCCTCGTGATTCCATTCCAATGCCGGCCCAGAAATTACGGGCTCGCAATTAAACGATTATTATCGGACGCCGGGTATCGTGTCGATTTCAATTGCCCCCGGATGTCTTGATAATGCTGACGGAGCCGCGATAATCGTCCCCCCGTCCCTGATGAAAATGATCCGAATGGTCCAGCGATCCAGAATCGACGCGTCGGATGCGCGACACGAGCTTCAAATGTGTTGTTTTATATGATTAGCGCAATGACCTGCCAGCAAAAAAATGGCAGCCAGCATGGCTAGCCAGCATTTTTTTTCTAAATAATAAATATTAGAAAAAAATGATAGAGGAAAAAGTAGTACTGTTTTTTATGCGCAACACAATGACATATGCATTTTTGTTTTATTTACATTATTTTGATAGAAATGAAGGTGACCTTCAATTTTTTAAATGGAATGCTATACATTTTTTTATGTCGTATGAAAGAAAGCGTGTGTCAAGACGAATTCATCCAACTACTACACCACATCCATCCGCATCCATCTTCTCTTCTCTCTCTCTCTCTCTCTCTCTCTCTCTCTCTCTCTCTCTATATATATATATATATATATATATATATATATATATATATATATAACACAGTATAACTTTTACAAATTGGACCAAACGACCTGACTCGTTTGAGCAATTAGAAGAATTGGCTTACCAAATGACGAGCAAAAATGATTTTTAAAGAATTTGAATTCAAGCTCGGAATTATAGGAGCAAATAAAAATGTCATTTTCCAAAACTTTTTTATTTCAGCCTGTAATGAACATTTAAAATACGCGTTTTGTAGATCTGTGTTAGTTATACACGTACTGAAAATTTCATCGAAATCGGCTGACGCGTATAAAAATGGCACACATCGAAATATGTTAGAATCTGAGGATTTTAAGCAAAAACTGACAAACTTTAACTTGAACTATTTGTAGCTCGTGTGTATATTAATCGATTTCGATGAAATTTTCAGCATGTACATATATAACTAACATATATCTACAAAACGCATATTGTAAATTTTCACTACAGGTTCAAATAAAAAAGTTAGGAAAAGTGCCATTTTTATTTTCTCATGTAGTTCTTACCAATTGCAATTTTTTCAAAATCTTTATTGCACATCATTTGGAAAACCAATTCTTCTAGCTCCTCTAAAAAAGTCAGGTCGTTTGATCCAATTAAAAAAAAAAATTATACTGATTCAAAGGGTGTTCGAATACTTTCGGGAGACTGTGTATGTATATTTCGAACGTTACACTTTAGCATTGACGAAGTAAACAGAAACGACTTTTCGCACGGGAGGCTAAACACAGAGTGAGTGTTCCCGGTTTCCTC
>CAJYYF030000078.1:0-20841 GCA_913789895.3 Seladonia tumulorum
GTTAGAGGTGAGAGAAACCACCATGCGGCGACCGTAATAGGTTCAACAGTGATTCAGCATCGTTTCGCGTATGGTTTGCTCATCAGGTTAGACTAATGGGATGTCAAGACTTGGCGGAGGAAGTGCCCGGACGTACCAGACGAGAGCATCCAGCGAGTCCAGACCTGCGCAGCTTCGTCAAGGGAGTCACAGGGCGTAGCTCGAGCAAATCCTACAGCGTTAAGGATGAAACAAGTAGTGAGTATCCATGTACAATCTCATAATTGATGAATAACGTTGCTTATAAATGGACCACTGAGATGACATGCAACGAAAATGTTTTTCACGAATTTAACGTGACGCTTACGCTTCTTACAGATGATATTATGGCAGTCATTAAGCTGGACAACCAAACAGTAGCACAAACAAGTTGGCGACCGTGTTCCCAGCAGGCTTGGGATCAAAGGTTTATTTCACTACATACCTTCATACAAAAAGATACTCTTAGGCGAAACCTGTGTAAATGTACCGTCTCTTCAGGTTTTCCATTGAACTAGATAAGTCGAGAGAGCTTGAGATAGGCATTTACTGGAAAGACTGGAGATCCCTTTGCGCCGTGAAATTCTTGCGCCTGGAGGAGTTCATCGACGACGTGAGACACGGAATGGCCCTTCAGTTGGAGCCTCAGGGTCTCCTGTTTGCTGAGATTAAATTCCTGAACCCGATGATCTCGAGGAAGCCTAAGCTACAACGTCAACGCAAGATCTTCAAGCAGCAAGTGAAGAACTTCCCTAGAGCCAATCAGATGAACATAAACGTCGCCACTTGGGGCAGGTTGCTGAAACGGTCAGCCCCTTCGCTACACAATACAAGAAACTCTGAGAGTCCGCCGTCAGGTAATTGTACATGCATCGTTGCGTCTTTGATGCATTGACATGTGATTTGTCTTGGGATATTATCGATACCGTTTCATAATTATCAATCCCGTCAGTATATGTGACCTTGTATCTTTCAGGACCGCAACCTTTGCAGCTAGTTTTTGATACTTCCTTGGAGGACAAGCCTGAAACACCTGGGGAACTGCCTGACCCTGACAAGGGAGGACTCGGAGGAGCTAGACCCCTGGGACTGTCAGCATCCAGCAGTAGTCCCACACTGCCACGACCTCCGGAACATCCTCCACCACCTCCTCCCACGATCACCAAGAAACCCTCGTTGCCAGCGCCGCCCCCGCCACCTAAACTAGATCAAGAGGTATGTCGAGAGAAATGTAAATCATTCTCACTTATAAATTATCTTAATGTAATTACCATTGAAACAACCAGCCGATGAAAAGTATATTTGAACGAAGATGTAGCATATTTAGGATCCGTTGTTTTATGAAAGTATTTAAAAGTTTCCTAGTATTTCCTGTTACTTGAAAGGTTCAGGGTTTTTGGTACACTGGTTATGGGTGAAAGATCATGTAGAACACGTATATACAATATATCCAGTTGACGCCGTATACTTTCTAACGTTTGTATATATACTTTGACAAGGCATGTTAGGGTATATTATATACTTTCGACTGCGCAACGTATACTAGTATTTATTTACAATTCACATTTGCCGCTTTGAAAACGCAACGAATGCAGAGGTTGTCCCGTCTAAATCGATCCCCTCGAACGTCTCTGAAATTATTTGTGATGCCGGAAAATGTTCAATCAAAAAATAGTCAACATATTCCGATATCATAAATCATTTCGGAGATATTCGAGGGGATCGGTTTAAATGGGACACCCTGTACAATATAATACCACGTTTATACATTAAGACCGACTAGAATGCCAAGTATCGAGGATTAGCGTACTGCTAGATGCTTCAAGCGTACAGATGTTAATGTATTATTTACATGTACATTTTTTTTTTTCACAATTTGTATTCTGTTTTACCGCTAGCTTCTTTTGCGCATAGCTGTTTTCGCAAAGTCCGGCACCAATGTAACCCGAGAACGTTGTTTCGTGGCAATGTGCGGTTGCTCTTTCGGTAAAATCGCAACAAACTCCCTTCATTAATGTATAATAGCTTATCGTTTATTATAAATTTAATGTAAAATTGTGTCCGTTCGGCGTACACGCGTTGACGTTGTGCCACGGCTCAAAGCTAAATTTGATAATCGAGAAACAGTTCCCCAGAGTTAAGCAGATAGTGTAATGTAGTTGCAGAGTGCATTAAGGGAGTTTGATTTCCTGCACAACGAGGAAAAGGGGGGGCCTCAGGGCGCAAATTTGAGGCCTCTTGTTACAGAGCCTCGTCCCGTGCTGATTGCACCACCCTCTCCACGCACACCCTCGCCCCAACCTGTCGTCGAGTTTCCTGAAGATGAGGTACATACCTCCTTTACACGCAGCTTTATTCTTCTTGTGACTCTGCTTCCTTTCTTACTCACATTCTCAACGCGAGACTGCCTCTCGAAATTCATCGCGGCTTACACTAAATCAAGGGGTCTCTCTAAATTGATCTATTCGGGTTTTCAAATTATATTAATCACTTGTCCAAAAGCCACAGCAATTTCGTTCCTAATCCAGAAAATTATATGGATGAATATAGTGTAACAACTTTTTCTGAAATTATCATTTAATAATTATCAACAAAAACGAAACAAAATTCGATTTTTGATGGTATCAAAGTAGAGAAACCCCTTGGCAAATCGTTGCCAATACTCACTGAGCTATTAGGTCTTTCGTAGGGAGCATGCCAATCAAACTGTTGCATGTACCTGTGTCTGTATTCTGTACAAAAGCTTCTAACTCTGTACTCGTAACGCTTTATGTAATGTTATGTTTATTTCTGTCCTCGACAATGCAAATACTTCACGGTACTACGGTTCTAGGTACTCTAACAATGACTAAAACCTCTGGTTGACGGGATATACGATTCATAAAGTTTGTTCACCCGGTCCATTAACAAACAGACTACAGATTTCCTGTACTTAATTCTCCATAAGCCTTTAACAAACAAATGCCTGTCTCATGTCGGATTTGTTGGAACGTTTCTACATAAATATCCGTAGTCTACTAATAACGTATGCATTTTGTTAAAACTTCAATGTTAGCGGCCTACATTTTACAATTCATAAAACTGTTAACACGACTACACAACGACGCTACCAATTAATCTCTTGAGTGATTAATGTTCATGTGTTTGTTGCACTGCGGGGGATTATATTCTATCTGAGACGAACGATTTAACAATTGTAGGTCGTGTACGAAATGCCCTCTAAGCCTTCTCAATACAGAGATAGTGCCTACGAGTCTAGAAGACACTCGCAGCTGACCGGAATGACCATAGAGAACTTCAGGCTACTCTCGGTCCTGGGTCGAGGTCATTTCGGCAAAGTGATTTTGTCGCAGTACAGAAACACGGGAGAATACTTCGCGATTAAAGCGCTGAAGAAAGGAGACATTATTGCAAGGGACGAGGTTGAGTCCTTGTTGTCCGAGAAAAGAATATTCGAGGTGGCGAATGCGACGCGCCACCCCTTCCTGGTGAACCTCTTCGCTTGTTTCCAAACAGAGGTACGCATCAAATCACAATTTCAGTAAGGGAAATATTTTGGTTTGCACGAATTTTTGATTCAGTTCTATAAAAGAAAGAAATCAGGTCGATAAAACTTAAGCCAGAATACTCCCCTGAAGTACATGTTTCCCCAATTCTAACAAAGAGTAACAGTTTCGTTTTCCATAGGCACACGTATGTTTTGTGATGGAGTATGCAGCTGGAGGAGATCTCATGATGCACATACACGCGGACGTCTTCGGGGAGCCACGGGCAGTCTTTTACTCAGCTTGCGTTGTGTTAGGGTTGCAATATTTGCATGAGAGTCGTATCATTTACAGGTAGACTTTGACAAATTCTTCTGCAGTTGAAAAATCATACTTCTCGCAGCAGTTTTCTAAAGTACCAATGTGCCTGTTGACCTTCCAGAGATTTGAAACTAGACAATTTATTATTGGATACAGAGGGATATGTGAAGATCGCAGATTTTGGTTTGTGTAAAGAGGGGATGGGTTACGGGGATAGAACAGGAACTTTCTGTGGAACACCAGAGTTCTTGGCGCCTGAGGTTCTCACCGAAACCTCGTACACCAGAGCCGTGGATTGGTGGGGCCTTGGTGTGCTGATATTTGAAATGCTCGTTGGCGAGGTGAGTTCGATTACCATCTGAATTTTTAGACTTGTGAGAATTTTCGTGCAAATTCATCATTTTATTTGGCTGCCATTCTTCGCAATGGATGAGAGACATTTTTACACAGAGGTCCGTAATCTACAAACAATTCTACAGCATTATCTTTTTTAGTCTCCATTCCCTGGCGACGATGAGGAAGAAGTATTTGACTCGATTGTAAATGACGAAGTTCGCTATCCGCGATTCCTTTCGTTGGAAGCAATAGCAATAATGCGAAGGGTGAGCTCTTTATTTTATTTATTTATTACATAGTTCTTGCCTCTCGAATTTGAACAAACTTCTATATTTTCTCCCTCCTGTCTTACCCATACTATCTATACTAACTATATCTCATTATCTATCCTAATCCCTCAGTATTTCTTAGATTGAGGATTTGTTTCCCACAACGGTAGCGTCATGAGAAATATTTGAAACTTGTTTGGTTACAGTTGCTAAGGAAAAACCCTGATAGAAGATTGGGTAGCAGTGAAAGAGATGCTGAGGATGTTAAAAAGCAAGCATTCTTTAGGCACATAGCCTGGGACGATTTACTTCTGAGACGCGTGAAACCACCGTTTGTTCCAGTGATTGTGAGTACCAGATCTTCATCTTTCTCTCAGGTTGCTGTCGAAACCAATATTTGTTGTAACTGGTACATCATGATTTTGCTTCTATTCCAGCATTCTGTGGAAGACGTCAGTAATTTCGATGAGGAATTTACATCCGAGAAACCGCAACTAACTCCGCCTAAAGATCCTAGACCACTTAGCGATTTAGAACAAAGTCTATTTAAAGATTTTACGTATATGGCTGACTGGTGCTAGCCATGTCGATAATATTAATAATAACGTTGTTCGTCTTTTTTGTTAAATTTGATATGGAAATCATTTAGCATGATCATTTTAGGGGCAATCGAATCGCAATTGATTAATAATACCGGTAATTATATATCTATTTGTTTAATTGTCAGAATAATATGTTCCACACTTCATAATGTTATGTATTGTACAGATGTTTTATTTTTTAGTGTCATGGTATAATCGGACATAGAGAATTGAGAGAAAAAAAAAGATACGAATTATGTTCTACCGTTGAATCTCAGGTTTTTAATTAATATATGATCTTCAGGCTTTTAACTAATAGTTATACATTTTCAGATTTACATTTATCACGATTACTGGTTAGTTTCAGTCTAAGGAAATAGTTGTTAGTCACTTGAGATATTTTGAGACAACATTCGCGACCTATCGACCGAAGGGCAGGAAAAGAAACATAAATTGTATACATGTACTTTTGTAGCATGTTCATATTTTGATACGAAGATATTGCTATTTGGTATCTAAATTTTAAAAGGTTTCTGTCGTTTCACGAGACATTTTATCAGATCTCACAGCCACGATTCTAAACGCCGACCAATCGTCTGAAATTACTTCTTTTTAGATACAAGTATTATTTTACAATTTTTCATCGTACACGTATCATTTTTATGTATAATAATCGCTTTTCAACTTCTTCAGATTTCTATCCCTCCTCCCTGTGTATCGTAAAAAGATATTAACTGTATAAACATATTAATATTCATAAAGTGCAGTAAATAAATCAAAATGTAACTATATTTGCTCATGCTCATGTGATAGGGAATTGAATGAAAGAAATGGCACTATGTGCAACACTATTGATCACGGTAATTACTGTTAACATTGGGCACTAAGATTATTAATTGGCATTGATTACGTGTGTATCTATTTACTTATCAACATGATCGACAGTTGAAATCAATTTTTTTACGATTAACTAAAAAGAATGTAAACAAACAAACCTACAAACTTTGTAACGAACAAATTTCTGGAGGTTTGATTCCTACCCTAATCTATTTGTTAATTTTACTCTATCATTTAGTTACATATTTTCACGATTCCAGTATGTGATAGAATACATTCGGTATTCTAGTGCTACGCATTGTAAATATGTAACCAAACGTCGTCTAGAAATAATGCATAAGATCCATAAGTACAATAGTTCAGCTTGATATGTTATTACAACATAATATCACAAGGGTAACACATGTAGTAGCACATTCTTAGTAGTCGTATTTCACCTTCTATTATAAACATCACACTACCATTTCCTTACTCACCTTTTCTTTATATTCTGGTGAACAGTCGCGATTACCTTGTACAATCATCACAAATATATGCGTTACATCTTAGTTACTCAGAGTTCTGCACTAACATCATTCGCTCGTTTTTATTTTTACACCTTACAAATTTATTTAACATAATGGATCCGCAAACAATTTCTGAAAATATCACTAGTAATACACATTACACTAATATATTTTTATCAACAATATAATCGATTCATCGTGTTCATTTCTTCTAGTTTTTTACACGAAACATTTTTAAATTAAATGTGACTATCGGTCTAAACGTTTTGTATGCAAGAATTTTTTGAATGAAACCTATTGGAGAGGATTGTTATAACTTATATGCATGTTTGAGTGAAAAAGATTTGTCGAAGCAATTTATGGGCAAGAAACAATTGATCATAAATATTTACAAATTACAATGCTGTGATACTAACGTAAAAAGGTTTCATTTCAAATAATTCTTATTGTGTTTGTTTCGTCACGGAAAGAAGTTCTTGCAATTTAAAAAAAAAAAAATAGAAAGAGAAAGGGCCATATTTGAAATTATAAAACATAAAGCCGTTTGTATCACTTGTGATAGTTTCGAGTACCATCTCGAATTCTAGTTGCCTTAATGCACCGATAAATTGATAAATCGTTTGGTAACTATTTTGTACCGAGACCATGTAAATTGAAGTGAAAACCTACTTACACCGAGGTGCTCATGTAACACATTATTTCTAATGTGTGCCTATTTTATACAATTCTCATATATAGGTTCTACGATTTAGCCGAGTAACTATAATATAACTTTAGTTATAATGTACAAGGACGTTTAAAAATCTGTGTAACGGCGTCTTCTTATGTAATGGACAAGAAAATGTGTAACACCGAGGTTCTTGGTAAATGTTCTATTGAGAGATCCATAATGAATTTCAAGGGACATTTATTTTTATAGTCCACGAGTAATGAGTTACATTATTTCTACACGTCTAACTGCCAAAAGAAAACAGATTTTTCTAAAAATCAATCACTCCGTAGAGAAGAATATTTTCTTGTCAATCTATTAATTGTATACTATATCCACCTACCTAAAACGTATGTATACATTAATCAGTAAAAAAATGATACTGTATTAACATTAACATCACATACATAAGTACTTTTGCAAGAACGAAGTTTCTTCATGTATACTGGCAACTTTAACGATTGGATATGATGTTCGAAAAACATGATAATTGAAAAATGTATATATAATAGAAGTGTCGTACATTTTTTTGTAGATAGATCTATTTTTAACACTCAAAAGTAGAAACCTTATTAGATTGTACTTTCGTTACTTATTTTTATATACATGTAGCTAATAATGTAGACCCGCTAAGTTCTAATCTTAGGTAACATGTTCACTGTATTTATCTTTAATCTAATAGTAATGAAACAGCATGTGCCTCGTAGCGTTTATTAAAATCACATGAACAGCTAGTATGCCTAGATAAAAGGATACCCACAGACTATCCTTAAAAAATAATTTATTTAACATATACATTTGCAGTGGCAGCTTAATACATATCACTCTGTTTAGTTAAGTAACTTTCAACAGTACTTCCCAAGTTTACAATACTACGAATATATAAGCAATACTTACTTTCAATAATAAATACCCAAAAGTAATGTACAATTATTCAGCATTTGATCATTTCTATTCCTCACAGAGCTTAAAATAGTAACTTACACTGTAAGTATTAATCAAAGATAGTATTAATAATTTCACAAAATAATAATCTATCCTTTGTCATCTGCTTCATGTACATCAGTCTCTGTTTCTTTATCAGTATTATCTGAGTTTAAAGATTTTGCTAGTTCGTATAAGTTTGAAGTATTCTTTCTAATTTCCTTTTCTAAATCAAGCTTTTTTTCTTCCTTCTCCTTCATCAGTTTAGTAACTTCTGGTGACATAGGTTTGACTAGGCCTTTAGTCACTTTGTAGATAATGCTGGTACTATCCTCAGATTTAAAAACAAATGTGATCCTGCAAAAGACAGCTTACTAGTGTAAATTATTCATAAATCATGGTACACTATATACTTTAATTGTACAAGTGATTTTATCTTTACTCATCACTGTTTAAGCCTTCTTGTATTTCTTCTATTTTATTCAATGACATGTTGTACAATGTTGGCCATGGTACAAAGAGTTCGATTTCGGAGTTCTTCTTCTTTTTAACTTCTAAATATAGTAAATCCACACTCTCATTGTATTTATAATTGACGTCCCAATACTGTCGTGCTGAAAAAGGATAATAAATATTTCTTTGAAACCATTACCTGTCTCACAATATTTTTGTAAAGCTTATTATTATTACAATAGTGGTTCAATTACCTTCACACAGTTCAATATACACATAAAACGTTGTACTTATTTTGACAGGATCTGTACATCCCAGTTTTCCGATGTGATAGTACTGAAATAATTAATTAATTACTTACATCTTTGCAATTGCATGTAATGTACATGTTAATCTCGACAGAAATAAAAAACGATTGTTTCTACAATTCTAATCTATTATACAGCCAAATAAATTATTATACTTACACTAGGGTGACATATATCGTACATTTTCAACAATTATTATTGCATTTGATAGAAAAGACATCGAAAGCTAGGTTAGCAATTATTCTCAAACAATTAAGTTAGGTTATGTCTCGTTGACCACAGAATAAGTATCAATTATTAAAGAAGTAGAAAATGAGAATGATTTCGGTGCCACCGGATAGTGCTGCACCTCAGCGGAGCAGAACCTAATTTCTCTTAACGTTGATGGTAAGAAGGATTCTTCTTACACCGTCGTTGCAGCACAGACTATTTTGTTCTGTTTTGTATATTTACCAGCTCTGTATTTACACATCTACAAACCATTTACGACAAAATAGTAGCACCGACGAGGTATAGGATAGACCTATCATCTTATGGGACTTCGTGTCTCACGTTCTGAAATACCGACTCTTCAAAAAATCAGAGGTTTTGGTATGCCCTCTACGATTTAGAGTGGTGAGTTTAGGAATTATATTGAATTACAGACATCGAAGGCGTAGTTGCCAAATCACATCGGAGAATATTCGTCGCATAGTTGCCAATTTACTGTTACTGACGTGTAATGCACAGCGCGTATTTCAGCTACTTTCCAAGTTACAGTCGCATTCTGGAAAACTAAACCAAACGAGCCATTACATGATTAATTCAACCTGAATATTTCATCTCTGTTTAAATACAATGCTTTTTGTTTCTATACTCATTTTAAAGCTGAATAAGTGCTTTTTCAATTTACATAAATAAATTTTTATTTATCGATAGTAAACATAATAATAATTGTTGTTGAAAATTGAAATACTTGAAATAAATAAATTGAAATAAATAAGAAGATGATGATGATGATGATGATGATGATGATGATCATCATCCTCATCATCATCATCATCATCATCATCATCATCATCATCATCATCATCATCATCATCATCATCATCATCATCATCATCATCATCATCATCATCATCATCATCATCATCATCATCATCATCATCATCATCATCATCATCATCATCATCATCATCATCATCATCATCATCATCATCATCATCATCATCATCATCATCATCATCATCATCCTCATCCTCATCATCCTCATCATCATCATCATCATCATCATCATCATCATCATCATCATCATCCTCATCATCATCCTCATCCTGATCATCTTCTTATTTATTTCAATTTATTTATTTCAAGTATTTCAATTTTCAACAACAATTATTATTATGTTTACTATCAATAAATAAAAGCTTATTTATATAAATTGAAAAAGCATTTATTCAAATTTAAATGAGTATAGAAACAGAAAGCATTGTATTTAAACGGAGGAATTTTAATACATTGTATTTAATTCCACAAAATAATACAGTGATTATTAATAATCACATTTTTATTAATTGTCTGCAATTAGAATATCAGTACCTAATATGAAACACAGGATGTAATAAATAGTACCATTTTATGTATTTAATAAATTAATTAAAAAGTCATACGTAATACATGTAGGATTCAGAATGTAGACAGTCTCAAGGAAAGAAATGATATATTGATACACATTATATGTGTACATCGGTCTGTTCGTTCTCACTTGTTCCTCGCAATTATACTTTTCTGATAGGGACTGAAAATGTTCTGCAAATAGCTGTTTCAAACTGTTACATATATAACAGTTCTGACTGAAACAGTTATCGGGGATCTCATTTACATATTTTACCTAAACTGTTGTTAGGGTGTTGTGCACTCCGAGTGTACAGTAAAGGTAATGCAATCCATAGTACAAAGGACATTGGTTCTTCCAAGCCTGCCGGTGAATAGGGGTCGATCAGTCGGTGCACTTGCAATTAGCTACCTGAATCGCCGAACGCCGCATCCTTCGCCGGTCTTACCTGACCGCAATTTTTTAGGCTCCGCAAAATTAAAAAACGAAATTTCGAAGGGGAAGTATCGAAGTAACACTTTTTAACAATTATTGAAAAAACTATTATATATAACTATAACATTCAGAACGAATAACATTCAGTTATTATTCGCTATCCGACTCATTCTCAGTGTTTTCAATGTGATCCCCATTCACGTTCTTGGAAGAACAATCTCGATCTATCTTTACATTCATATTACTTTTCGAATAGGTATAAAACATATAGTAAAAGCAAATTGGGAATAAATAAAAATGATTGACATATAATTATTGCAAAATTGTATTATGCATGGAAATGATTATTATATAATTATTAATAACAATTTCCATCCTCATACGCATTCTATGGAAAAGGAATGTATTTCATATCGTGATATACACGAATATTGAATATTTTCATTAAATTCTGCACCGTGACTGCGTCCGTGTTGGCAGAGATTTCTAACTTTTGTCTGTGGCCTGTTACCTGCCCGTGGCCGACACGCTCCAGCATTGGCATCTTAGGGGTGTAGAGGGGAGTGGACGGTACTGGGGTTCTGTTAGCAAATGAGACGATTTTCGGCACTTGGCCTTTGTTGCGAGCACATCGAGTACCTCTCAAGCGACCAACGGATACGCTCAGCCCTTATGGGTGACGATTTTGGGCACCCAAACAACTTCGGCATCTTGCCTGTCTTGTCTGGGGCGACCCTAAATCTTCGGATAACTTTTGTCAGCTCGACGACACGGCCGACAACACCCGTTGGGTGCCGAACGTCGGAGACACAGAGACTGACAAACAGCCTACAATGTAAACAGATGGAGAATCGAGCATTATTGGCAATTTGAACTTTTATATTTTTAATCAAAATAATATTGTTAATACGAATAAGTTGTAGAACTTATCCGGATGAAAATGAGTCCAAACACGACATCGTTTGGACCGTCTTCAATAAGATAGTAATTTTTATCGTAACATTACGTATCAATGCAAATAATTTTTTATCTAAATAATGCACAGCTCTGTTGGGCCTATCATCAGCGACCCAAAAGAAGGCATCTACGGATGTTTTAAAAATTTCGGATAATCTGGTGGGAAAATGTTTTTAACAACAGTTAATCGATACTCAGTCATCTATAAATTCCAATAGAAAAAAATTACAAAATATTTTGTTTTAATAAAAAATTATGGTCATCTTAATTTTTTAAGTAAATATAGAACTAAGTATTTTTTATTACATATTGTTGTAGTTGATGTTAAGACGAATCTTTTATTTATTGTTAACATATATAGTAATAATTGGTGTTCAAATTTCAAATATAAATATAAAGCTTGGCTTACTTAGTAGTTTTTAGTAAGTTATTAAAACATTCGTTTTCTAATGTTCATGAAAATTTTCATAATAACCACATGCTATATAATGCACATATGATTTATATAACAACACTCTTATTTATTTCTTTTCTTATTGTTCAAAGCAATGAAGATAATTAATAATAGGAACAAAATTATGTCACCCTATAACATGAAATTTATAAAGTACATATTAATATTTGGCTGTTTACAACATTTCGAATTTTGCAGTTAAACATATTCTTTATTGTACGTACAGCTTCATTCATTTGTTATTTATACCCAACATAAAGTTTAGCTAATCATAATCGAAATTAGTATTTGAAATCGTTGAAGCGTTTTAGAAAACAATATTCTATTGTATTCGCGAGACTGTAGTGACTATATATATAGCTATATATATAGCTATTTTTAATTTCAATTTCTACCACTAAGGACGCTGTCAGCAAATTTTAGTTCCAGTTGGTAATACAGGATGTGACACGGAAATGGTAAGGGGGTTACGTGACCCCCGAAAACGTGGCCACGAAAATGCATTGGGTGATAGGTCTATCCTATACCTCGTCGGTGATAGTAGTTATTTTATAGCATACTCTTTTTTTCAAATATCGCGCTCATAATAGCGACATCACGGAATGAATTTAACACGATTCAATTCGTCGGAGTATTTATTCTCTACAATTACCAAGGCTCAACTAAATTGAATTATTTGACTGCAGTAACTTTGTTACGTTCAATTACTTGTATAATTCTATACGCTCCTATTTTTTATATTTCGTGTGAATTACAAGATATATTGAGATTTACTCTTTTTCCAAGTTCGGGAAACAATAATTTCCCTAAGTGATTCAGTTACATCCTGGTTACATCCGATGCATAACGAATCTATCGGATGCAGTTTTTTTTTTACCGTTATGTGTCAAAATTATTAAAAAATGAACAATGTTGTAGTCCACTTGAATTGTTTTTGCTCGCGCGGTGTTAATGGTTCGCGTTTACTAACGAGAAACCTTTAATACATGCGCAAAAAATGCGTAGCAATAATGTAGAAATTGTCGTGTTACATATGTATGTAAACATTACGCAACATAGCGGTTTCCAGGGGAAACGTATTCGACGGGGCACCGCGAAATTGTAAACCGTGTGGTGATCACGGCTACCCCGTTTAGGACAGTGATAGTTTTTATTGTGTTTAGTGACGAGAGTTCTTGGTTACAAACCAGTGACCGTGTGTTATCACGGCTGGAGATTTTGCTTGTGAAATGTCAAAATGGCGTCTTCGCAGGACGCTTGGTATCTGTCGTTATTAGGACTAGCAGAAAACTTTCGAACGTCGAATCCGCCGAATATTAAATCGTGTATACAGTGTTTGCAAGCGGTTTTCAATTTTAAGCCACCCCCAAGGGTCGAAGCGCGTACTCATCTTCAGCTTGGTAACATCCTCCTTACGCATACCAAAAACATCGATTTGGCGCGGTCTCATTTAGAACAAGCGGTCAGTCTCAATTTTATTTATACTATAATCACTTACATTCAGCATTCTTCAGCGTTGTCTTTGATTATCACCATGTATCTCTTGTAAGTTTTCGTATTTTGGTTAGCGCCGATTCTAACCTTTCTTTTTATTTTGGTACTGTCGGTAATGTAACGCACAGTGATTAAAATCCATTTGTTGTGTCAGTGAATTTACTGAAATAATAGATAATTGTATCGTAATGACAATAATAATTCTAGTTTCTTTAATAATTCGCATTGAATTTCAGTGGCGTTTAAGTCAAAACATAAATACTTTCGACGATGTCAAGTTCGAAGCAGCAAGTGTAGTCGCAGAGCTATATGAACAACAGCAGCAACCAAATCTCAGTAAGCCGATATTAAGGAAAGCTATAGAACTTTCACAGCACAATGTGTATTGGCATTGTAGACTTATTTTCCAACTTGCAGTAAGTATTATACAGATATGACTGAATTTATAGGATAATTTGAAAATCATTCTAATCTCGCATTCTTTGATTTAGCAAATACACGCGTCGGAAAAAGATTTTGTCGCAGCAAGTAGTTTACTTGCTGTAGGTGTTGATTACTCTCATATTAGTAATGCGAGTTATACGAGAGTTTTGTTCTTATTGAGCAGATGTATGCTTTTATTAATAGACAAAAAATTTACTGAAGTTCATCCTCTCTTAAATTCGGCGGGCCATCATGTAGAAAATTGGCAGGGTAGCCCACACCAGAAAGAATATTTAAAAGTATATTTTTTGGTACTTCAAGTTTGTCATTACTTAATGGCAGGCCAGGTGAGTAACAACCAAAGTTTTGTCATTACTCAGAAAAGATCGTTTGACAATTATATACATTGTTATTGTTTTTGATAGGTGAAAAGCGTTAAGCCTTGTCTGAAACAATTACAACAGAGTATACAAACTATAATGTCTCCTAGTTGGCCAGCCGATGATGTAGTTACAGGCTCCAACATTGGAGATATGTTTATATGGATGCCAAAGGACCATTTATACGTTTTGGTATATTTAGTAACAGTTATGCATTCAATGCAGGCTGGTTACATGGACAAAGCTCAAAAATATACGGATAAAGCATTAACTCAAATTGAAAAACTCAAAAGTAAATACGGTATAAATGTATTTTACGTTCTATTATGATTTAAAACCGAATATAATAATCGTACTCTTTTTACAGGTGCTGATAACAAACCTATACTTTCTGTTTTTCAATTGATGTTGTTGGAGCATATAGTGATGTGTCGGCTTGTAATGGGAAATAAAAGTGTAGCTCTAGCAGAAATTTCACAAGCATGTCAACTTTGTAGAACCCAACCAAGGTTACTTCAGGGTCATAGGCCACAATTACATGCTTTATTAGGGTTATATGCAATGTCAATGAATTGCATGGAGGCTGCAGAAGCTCAGTTTACGGCTGCTCTCAGGGTAAAATTATGAACACGAGTAATAATAATTGTGTCTATTGTTTAAGGGATAATTTATAGATTGTTATATTTTGTAGACGTCGCAAGAGCGGGAGCTTTGGACTTTCGCGAATTTAAATCTGGCAATAGTATACCTAAGAACAAAAAGAGACACTGAACTAGGTGCATTGCTAGAACGAATAAACCCCGAATCTTTGCCATCCCATTCGCATTCTTTAAGAGCAGCGGCGTATTACGTCCAAGGACTTCAAGCGTTTTTTGGAGCTAGATACAACGAAGCAAAGTACGAATCTATACATAAAGTTACTACCAACAATATAATATTAGCAATTATTATAATTATCGTGGTCTGGGAATTTATTTTTAGGAGATATCTTCGAGAAACGTTAAAAATGGCCAATTCTGAAGATTTGAACAGACTTACTTCGTGTAGTCTTGTACTTTTGGGACACATATTTCTTTCTTTAGGAAATAGCAGAGAATCTATGAATATGGTCACGCCAGCGATGCAGTTAGCTTCAAAGATACCTGACGTTCACGTACAATTATGGGCTACTGCTATCCTAAAAGGTACGCGTTTATTTTAATGCATTTAACTAGAAAATATACGTGTATTATATGCATAGTTATTGATAAAAGCATGGAAATGTTGACCGTGATGTCTCTGTTTGGCAGATCTTTATAGAATTTGTGGAGATCCAAGTCGCGAAAGCGAAGCGTACCAAATGCATTGTAATTTTTCGCAAACGTTGTTGAAAGATCATTTTCAAAGTACACAAATGGGTGAGCATTCTCTCATACAGTGGACTGACGGGCCAGTGCCAGCCTTACCAAGCAATCCACCACCTTCCACATCGCAAGCCATCCTTTAATATTATTCAAAATTTCTACTTTTAACGAGTGTAATTTGAAACGTGTAACATATTTTGATGAAGCACAGAAACGTGCCAGGTTTGTACAATTTTATTGTTAAATCACAGAATGAACAATAATAAAAAAAGGAACACTAGTGGTACCAATAGAAGACAAACGGAAAAGAGCCTGAGCTCTGTCACATGGAAATTAACTATCGTACCACAAAAGTGTAATAAGTGGAATCATGATCAGAATTGAGGATAAGGAATTTTTAATTGTTTGCTATTTGTATCCAGATTCGCTATTTATCATTCAAATCTTTTCAGGTATCTATAAATCATAGATTTTCATTTACGGAGTTTCATAAAGATTCTATATTATACATAGATTTGTACAAACAATTTATTGTAGTTGTTTTCTACGTCACAGAGGATATGCAAGAGATGAACATATGTATAGAACTTTGATATATTTTATTATTTTGTATATTGTAAATTATCTCGAACTTCTTTGTTTTTGTAATTGTATATCTGCAAACCGGAAGAAGTAAAGACAAAAATAGTAGAAACAACAGCATTGATGCCGACATTGTCGGACCAGTACACGTTAAACGGGAATTAGACAGTTCTTTGACGTAATTGTTACACCGCCGCACAAAGACTTTTCGAAACCAAACCTGAGTTTAATTTATGCTGTAAAGATAGTAGCTTTTGTTGTAACAAGGTTTATGAGTATGTATTACTTGCATGTATCGAGGGGTATATTTAAAAGTACGCCGTTAAGTGTTAATGATGTTTTAAAAAAATGACATAATGCTTTTGGCGGGATTTCATTCTTCTTTTACATATCATTTGCTCTCTAGAAAACAAATTGTTCCGTATGCGATGCTGCAGGCATAGGACATGATAAAACGAAAGGTAACATTAGTATTTTACGATCGTACGTTGATTTTATTCGCATACTTCTTTAAATTTAGAACTCGTACGTACCTTTTCAGATTTATGTAGCACATTGACAAGTATGTCTGCATAATTGGCCTTTGCAACAATTCGAATCTAATCTGTTTTGTAGCTAATTACCAAAAGTCAAATTTGTATCCAATGAAATGAATTATTTTGTAAATCGTTGAAAAAAGGAAAATTGTCAATAGAACAATGATTATACTTCCAGCGTACTATTCTCTTCAATGACCAAAGTAGGCGTTTAAATTCGGGCTGTGGACATAATAGACGTGTATGTTCATAAAAAAAGTGTACTCTTGTACATGAACATAATGAAGTAATAGGTACAATAGGTTGCAGGGTGACTTTTTTTGTTACAGAAGTACCGTACCTATCGTATGCGTGGTGCGTATCAGTTGATGTGTTTTTATTAAGTAATGTATGTATGTAATGTATAATTAAAATAAACAAAATGGTAATTAGTATTAGATAGAGCAATATATAAAGAAGAAAAAATAAAGGGGCCTTAATATGTGGTAAGCTAAATGGCAAAGATGTTCTGCCTAACTCTTTGCTTTGTTTAAACTAAGATATTGTACATATTTTAAATAGTGAAGATAATAAAGAATAAAAATAATGAAGAGAATTTAATTAATTACATATCTGTAGAATGATTTATTATTTTTTATGCATTATTACAACCATAATCATGCTTCCATATTTTTTATTTAATATTCTTTTCTCATTAAAAATGATAACAGTGTGCTTGAGAGATGGAGATTTTCATTTTTTGGGAGTTTGTATGACTTATAAATGCATAAGAATCTGCTGTCAATTGTCACTTTCAGTTACTATTGAAATTAGTATACAATAACAATCGTTTACCTTAATTACACTTCATATTTTAATAATGAAATTCTTTATACATAAATTGCTACGGAGCTCAGGTATATTTACATTACTTTCTATACCAAACTTGAGCTGTCTGCATCCGCTTGATCTTTTTCTGTAACTGCAGTATGCCATACATCAAAGCTTCTGCTGTTGGGGGACATCCTGAAGTGTGGTTACATGCACAAATACAGTTACAATCTTTCCTATAGATAAATATGATCATAAATGTATATTAAATATATTACCTGGCACGTATATGTCCACAGGTATAATTCTGTCGCACCCTCTGACAACAGAATAACTGTAGTGATAGTAGCCTCCACCATTGGCACAACTTCCCATAGAAATGACCCATCGTGGTTCAGGCATTTGATCGTATATTCTCCTTAAAGCTGGAGCCATTTTGTTTGTTAATGTTCCAGCAACAATAATAACATCGGACTGTCTCGGAGATGCTCTGAATACTACTCCATATCTGTCCATGTCGTATCTGGGTGCAGCAATGTGCATCATTTCAACTGCACAGCAAGCCAGTCCAAATGTCATTGGCCATATAGAATTTTTACGTCCCCAGTTTAAAAGATCATCTAGTCTAGCCATGGCATATTCTCCTACGCCATGGGTATTTTGAAATGGACTGTAAGGCTTCCTTTCCTGCTTTTCTGGTAGATTAGCCACAGTCCTTGTTTGAGTTGTCAAAGCTGCAGGACACCCTGACAGAGCTGCATTACTGCGAATCAGGGACAGTAGGCCCTGATTCACAGTGGCTAAAAAATAAAACAAAGCTGTAGTACATTTAAAATACGGTAGATTGAATTATTTACATTGACCCAATGATAATTATTTGATACCAGTTCTTCATTTTTATTGAACATATTATGTTATTGTAATATTTACAAAGGTAACTACACAGAGGTATTGTTTCTTTAATATCGTGAAGAGCTCATTTTAACTTTAGAGGTTATGAAACACGTTGCAATAGAACTTAATGCAACGGTCCATGTCAACAGTTAAAAACTATAAATTTAATTTAGTTTAGTTGAGTTAGCGCATCTTATGCAATACAAACGTTCTATAGAATTCAGCACAAAGTAGATATACGATGGAACATACGTAGAACTCATATACGCATTCACGATGAATCGAGCAAAACCAATAAAGAATTATTACGCTACTGTGTCAATTGATATTTTCGCTTGATGAATAAAATTGCAAATTGTTAAAATCTGTTGTGGAAAAACTTACGCGAAAACATAATAGAACGCAACATTTTCAGCCCGACGAGACACACTCACGTCACGGAGTTGTCTGCTTTACTGTGATTCTGCGCATCCGCACCAGTGCATTGGATCGTATTTACGATTTGCAGCATGACCTATATCGCGTAAATATTTAAAGAACAATTACACTGACGATATGGTTAAAAATCATGTGGTAATAGAAATTCTATGAATAAAGAGCCTATTACATTTGGCTACATCTATTTTCGTTGTAATATTAGGTTTACTTCACTCGAATTGAACAGCCGACGTTGTTCGTCGATTTTGGCGCCACGTTTCAATTTCAATCTTGGGAATATAGCAATGCTCGGATATTGTTGGTAATTTATCGTTAATTCAAAGTAAATACATATATAAGTAATAAAACTGAAACTTGTTATGGACAGGGACACATATAGACCTAATTTTAAGTATGTGACATGGACTTAAAACTGGTATGATTTTGATACTGGTAGTGCAGTAATAAGGCTGTACCGAAACCGATGTAATACAGTATAAATCCAAATAAATACCGGCGTTTAGACGTTGATCGTGGAAACGGGAGAGAAGAATGAATTGTTGTCTGTTCGTAGAATGTTTTTATTGGCTCAGTTCCTGTTTTATACAAAACATCTAACAAACATAGATGCGTTCCGCTGACATTTTTAAAACCTCGCCTTACGAAAAGCGACTAAACTATATCGACCTCGCGGATTCTAGTCTCGCGGTTCCCAAAGGGCACGCTATAGTACGATGCAAAATACTGATTTTGCTTGAACAGTGCTCAAACGTCGTCGCGGCGTCTAATCGCTAGCTAGTCATGGTGTGATGGTCGTTAAAAAGTTAGAACGTAAGAAAGTGCCTCAGTAAACGACTAACGCTACTTCAGCTGCGGACGGGGACGTCAGCTAGGCCATGGAACCAAATCTATACGCGTGGCTCGTTAAACAATTCGCTATATACAAAAACGGTTCCTACAACGTGTCGCTTGTCAACAGAACCGTATGTTTCTCCTTCTTACCGATTATATTTTCATCAGCCGTTTTCTTCTTTCCCAAACGAAAAATTAAAACCGAAACGGATGTGTAATTTGTAATTTCGTCATTTCTGTGTACAGTGCTTAAAATTGATTTGTTAATCGTAGATGTCCGTATGTGTGTGTATGTATGTATGTGTATGTGAACTGTGGTGCGCCTGTATGTATAATTGTAGAGACTTCCGTAGAGATTTATTTAGCAAAAGTTCGTTAACCCATAAACATCTAGGTAACATTAAATAACAACTTATACTTCAGCAACAACAACGGGATCTCTGTATCGTTCCTGTCCCGTATCGGGCCGGTAATCCTGAGCGGCTCCCCTTACGAGCATCGGTTGTTTATTTACTTTACAAATGTCGTAACAGTGTGTCGCGTTCATCGCGGTCTCCAACCTGACGCGCATGCGCGACTTCCTCTTTTAATTCGTTAACGCGGCGCGCCCTCTTCTACATCACTTATTCTTGTGTCGACCTGTTCATTTTGTTTCTTCAACCCTTGCACTACCAACAGGTGTAATTAGCAAAGTGCGAGCCCCAATTGGCCCGGCGAGTCTGCTTCGTGGTAAGTATCATTCATCAGTTTGAATTATCGTTACTTTGGTAGTACAGCGGTTATCCCTACAGCTTGTTATTGTAAATTTGATTTTTACAAAAACAAGTAGGCAAACAAAATGTGCAGATGAAGAACAGCAACGAATGAGAATCGACATTCGAAATACGAGTTGACGGGAAGAAAAATAGCGTTGGAGATAACGA